>SJYT01068332.1:61604-112178 GCA_006410635.1 Cephalophus harveyi | reverse complement strand
TCACATATGCTATAGAAGACAGAAAAATAATTATTCTGAAAATTTTAGCAATATTCTCCAAGTAGAAAATTTGAACAATTCTTCAAATCTATTTTATTTTTAAGAAACTGTCAGAGTAGCTCAAACTACTCCAAGTAATATTGGTTTTTATTGTTCCTTTATAGTCTGGTATTTAGAAAGTAGTCTCTAAATGTATGGGTCTATAGAGTGGAGCTAATATAGAATTTTTTTTTCTGCTTTTTTAAATTTATTATTATTATTATTTTTAATTTTATTTTTATTTTATTTTACTTTACAATACCATGTTGGTTTTGCCATACATTGACATGAATCCACCACGGGTGTATACAAGCTCCCAATCCTGAATCCCCCTCCCACCTCCCATCGATATCCTCTCTCTGGATCATCCCCGTGTACCAGCCCCAAGCATCCTGTATCCTGTATCGAACATAGGCTGGTGCTTCGTTCTTACATGATAGTATACATGTTTCAATGCCATTTTCCCAAATCATCCCACCCTCTCCCTGTCCCACAGAGTCCAAAAGTCCATTCTATACATTTGTGTCTCTTCTGCTGTCTCGCATACAGGGCCATCATTGCCATCTTTCTAAATTCCATATATATGTGTCAGTATACTGTATTGGTGTTTTTCTTTCTGGCTTACTTCACTCTGTATAATAGGTTCCAGTTTCATCCATCTCATTAGAACTGATTCAAATGAATTCTTTTTAATGGCTGAGTAATACTCCATTGTGTATATGTACCACAGCTTTCTTATCCATTCATCGGCTGATGGACATCTAGGTTGCTTCCATGTCCTGGCTATTATAAACAGTGCTGCGATGAATTTGCATCCCTGGGATAAAGCCCACTTGGTCATGGTGTATGATCTTTTTAATGTGTTGTTGGATTCTGATT
This sequence comes from Cephalophus harveyi, assembly GCA_006410635.1. Lineage (NCBI taxonomy): Eukaryota > Metazoa > Chordata > Mammalia > Artiodactyla > Bovidae > Cephalophus > Cephalophus harveyi. Next base: position 111,260 of record SJYT01068332.1, on the reverse strand, counting down.
GCTAGAATTTTGTTAAGGATTTTTGCATCTATGTTCATCAGTGATATTGGCCTGTAGTTTTCTTTTGGTGACATCTTTGTCAGGTTTTGGTATTAGAGTGATGGTGGCCTCATAGAATGAGTTTGGAAGTTTACCTTCCTCTGCAATTTTCTGGAAGAGTCTCAGTAGGATAGGTGTTACCTCTTCTCGAAATTTTTGGTAGAATTTTTAACATTTAATTTTATTTTATGTAGAACTATGAACGACCAGAATATATTTACATTTATTCATTTATGCCAAATTTTTTTTAAAAAAATTCTATGTCTCTGATAGTTTTAGAAAGTTTTTTGCCTGCCTACATATAATTAGAATTATTATTTCTCTCCACTGATGCTATAGACATTTGGTAATATGTGGATTTATTTGCCTTTTCTATTTACATGTGGTTTTGAAGAACGTGTAGAGAGGTTTGTATTTGAGTATCCACCATTATCCTATGGAAGGTAAGGGCATTTTTCTTTTGCATTCTGATTTCTGTACCCTATTTTATTTTAGTTTACAAAAGCACAAAATAAATCCCAGTATACTTTTTTTCAGTATTTAAGTTGTGGTTCAATTTATAGGGAATAATTTTTGAAAACTAAAAAATATTAGAATTATAAGCTTTTACAGTCACATATTAAGAAATATGCTTAACTCTCCAGTAAAATCAGGTCCATATCGATAAAATAAATCAGCATACAGCAATTACCGTGTGGTGCAATAAGGAAGTCTTCAGAGGAAGTTGATTAGATTTCCAGAGTATTTTAGCACTTTCATATTATATTGAAATAAACTGAAATAAGTCAGTGCTTTTGAAAATGATATATTCTCCCTCAAAAAAGATAGAATGACTACAGAGATATTTTGAAAATAGAAAAATAAACTAATAGATACCATAAAATGTTGATGTGATTTAAACTATAGAGGGCAAAGAGGGAACTCTATCATAGCAAAAATAAGCCATCAATCATTCCTATGTTCTAGACAATGTGGTATGAGAGTGCTTTATATGGATTACTACTCTAATTCTGTACAGCAACTGTTTTGAGAATTAATGGTATAGAGTTAATGATGATATAGCTTCAGTTTTAGCTCTTAGATTGTAGCTTATTTTCTGGATCATTTCTATATTTCTATTAGTAATTTCTCATTATGCAGCCTACAGCCTACTCCCTAGAGCTCTTGTAACCATTTATAAACATCCAGTTTCTCTCTATTGTATTTCTTGCTTTTACTACCACAGTTGTTTCTCTTTCCTGACTGAATTGGACTGTTAATTGCTAGACTTTGTTTGGTCTTAGAAAGATCAAAGAAGAAACAGGGACTAGTTATATGTCTAACCGAGAGCCAAAAGTGACATGGATGATCTGTCTTCTTAGAGATATTGACAAATGATTTGACTTATGAGATGATTATTTTGTTGTTTTGCTGATCTTGTTTGTGATGTGTTGAATATGTGGAAGTTGGGATGGGAAAAAAATAAAACAAAAAGAACTAAAATTAGCTGAGTATAACAATGGGTCTAATCCAGTTTTCATTTTTCACTACAAACAAATTTCAAGCTTGACCACTCCTCTTCTTTTCTCTTTCTGCTCCAGAACTAGAAAGCTCTTAAGAAAGCCCAGAAAAAGTTTAACCCATGTAAGTCCCAGCCAGAGCAAGAACTCTCACTCTAGCCACATACCCTCAGTTCAGTTTAGTTCAGCCACTCAGTCATGTCTGACTTTTTGCAACCCCATGAACTGCAGCACGCCAGGCCTCTCTGTCCATCACGAGCCCCCGGAGTTCATTCAAAATCATGTCCATTGAGTCGGCAATGCCATCCAGCCATCTCATCCTCTGTTGTCCTCTTCTCCTTCTGTCCCCAATCCCTCCTAGCATATCCACCATGAGTCAACTCTTCACATGAGGTGGCCAAAGTATTGGGAGTTTTAGCTTCAACATCAGTCCTTCCAAAGAATACCCAGGACTGATCTCCTCTAGGATGGATTGGTTGGATGTCCCTGCAGTCCAAGGGACTCTCAAAGGTCTTCTACAACACCACAGTTCAAAAACATCAATTCTTCCGTACTCAGCTTTCTTCACAGTCCAACTCTCACATCCATACATGATTACTGGAAAAACCATAGCCTTGACTAGATGGACCTTTGCTGGCAAAGGAATGTCTCTGCTTTTCAATATGCTATCTATGTTGGTCATAGCTTTCCTTCCAAGGAGTAAGTGTCTTCTAATTTTATAGCTGCAATCACCATCTGAAGTGATTTTGGAGCCCCCCAGAATAAAGTCTGACACTGTTTCCACTGTTTCCCCATCTATTTGCCATGAAGTGATGGGACCAGATGCCACGATCTTAGTTTTCTGAATGTTGAGCTTTAAGCCAACTTTTTCACTCTCATCTTTCACTTTCATCAAGAGACTTTTTAGTTCCTTTTCACTTTCTGCCATAAGGGTGGTGTCACTGCATATCTGAGGTTATTGATATTTCTCCCAGCAATCTTGATTCCAGCTTGTGCTTCTTCCAGCCCAGTGTTTTTCATGATGTACTCTGCATAGAAGTTAAATAAGCAGGGTGACAATATACAGCCTTGATGTACTCCCTTTCCTATTTGGAACCAGTCTGTTGTTCCATGTCCAGTTCTAACTGCTGCTTCCTGACTTGCATATAGGTTTTTCAAGAGGCAGGTCAGGTGGTCTGGTATTCCCATCTCTTTTAGAATTTTCCTGAGTTTATTGGGATCCATACAGTCAAAGCTTTGGCATAGTCAATAAAGCAGAAATAGATGTTTTTCTGACCCAGTTGTGGATGTGACTGGTGATTGAAGCAAGGTCTGATGCTGTAAAGAGCAATATTGCATAGGAACCTGGAATGTTAGGTCCATGAATCCAGGCAAATTGGAAGTGGTCAGACAGGAGATAGCAAGAGTGAACGTTGACAGTCTAGGAATCAGAGAACTAAAATGGACTGAAATGGGTGAATTTAACTCAGATGACCATTTAACTCAGATGACCACATACTCTGACCATCATAAAAACCAAGCCATTCTCCTTTCCCAGCTCTCTCAAGCCTTCTAAGACATACAGATAGCTAACAAACACATGAAAAGATGCTCATCGTCACTCATTATCAGAGATGTGCAAATCAAAAACCACAATGAAGTACCATTTCACGCCAGTCAGAATGGCTGCGATCCAAAAGTCTACAAGCAATAAATGCTGGAGAAGGTGTGGAGAAAAGGGAACCCTCTTACACTGTTGGTGGTAATGCAAACTAGTACAGCCAGTATGGAGAACAGTGAAGAGATTCCTTAAAAAACTGGAAATAAAACTGCCTTGCTGCTGCTGCTGCTAGGTCACTTCAGTTGTGTCCAACTCTATGTGACCCCATAGACGGCAGCCCACCAGGCTCCCTCGTCCCTGGGATTCTCCAGGCAAGAATACTGGAGTGGGTTGCCATTTCCTTCTCCAATATATGAAAGTGAAAAGTGAAAGTGAAGTCGCTCAGTCGTGTCTGACCCTTAGCGACCCCATGGACTGCCTTATGACCCAGCAATCCCACTGCTGGGCATACACACTGAGGAAACCAGAATGGAAAGAGAAATGTGTACCCCAATGTTCATCACAGCACTGTTTATAATAGCCAGGACATGGAAGCAACCTAGATGTCCATCAGCAGACAAATGGATAAGAAAGCTGTGGTACATATACACAATGGAGTATTACTCAGCCATTAAAAGGAATACATTTGAATCATTTCTAATGAGGTGGATGAAACTGGAGCCAATTATACAGAGTGAAGCAAGCCAGAAAGAAAAACACCAATACAGTATACTAACACATATATATGGAATTTAGAAAGATGATAACAATAACCCTGCATGCGAGACAGCAAAAGAGACACAGATGTATAGAACAGTCTTTTGGACTCTGTGGGAGAGGGAGAGGGTGGGATAACTTGGGAAAATGCATTGAAACATGCATAATATCATATAAGACACTAATTGCCAGTTCGATGCAGGATACAGGATGCTTGGGGCTGGTGCACTGGGATGACCCAGAGGGATGGTAGGGGGAAGGAGGTGGGAGGGGGTTCAGGATTGGGAATACGTGTACACCCTTGGCAGATTCATGTTGATGTATGGCAAAACCAATACAATATTGTAAAGTAAAAATAATAATAATAATAGTAAAATTTAAAAAAATTTAAAAGAAGAGTCAGTCCTGTTATCCCAGAAAATCTCTATGTGAATAAACCTTTCTCCTATTCTCTTGGTACAAATTTGGCATCATTAGTCTTGGCATCCAAACCAGATTTAGGGTAGGACTCATCTCCAATGTTGTGATCACAACAAACAGCACAGCAAACGTGGTGGCATCTCGATGATGATCGCCAGAAAGTCTTCTCTTGCTATGGCTTATGCTGGTGCCAGTTGACAGCTTTCAGTTTCAACATTTCTCTGTGCTAAATAAGCTAAATCCTTCTGGGGCTTTTTTATAAATTTAACCTAGATACATCACAAGTTTTGATAGGTGGTGAAGGGGAACAGGAATATGAGAGTGGAGTCCTTTAAAAAGTCACTTGTTTTGTGAATATTAACCCAGACATAGCTGTGCATCTCAGATTGCATCATAAGTCTCAATTGTAGATTAAATTGTGAAATACACTGATCTCAGGAAAGTACTTTTACCCTGTGATGATTGGCAGTGTCTTAAACAGAAATTGACCTCTATTTTATTGAGTGCTCAGTAGTGAAGCCTGGTAGGCTGCAGTCCATGGGGTTGCTGGGAGTCGGACATGACTGAGCGACTTCCCTTTCACTTTTCACTTTCGTGCATTGGAGAAGGAAATGGCAACCCACTCCTGTGTTCTTGCCTGGAGAATCCCAGGGATGGGGGAGCCTGGTGGGCTGCCGTCTATGGGGTCACACAGAGTCGGACACTACTGAAGTGACTTAGCAGCAGCAGCAGCAGCAGTAGAGGAAAAGCCTTATGCCCAGCAATATACAGGCCAGTTAAATTGTTACTTCTGTGAAAAAATATTAGTTACCATGTAGCATGCTGAAGTCATAGTCTTTAAAGCAGGACGCTTACTAGAACTCTACAAAATAAATACTTTTGCTACTGCTGTTGCTTATGCCTTTAACATAATAAAGATATTGATATTTAGATTCATAGGTAAAGACATTATTTCACACCCATGGCGGATAGAACCTACCTCAAGCCCAGGGTTCTTCAAAGCAATTAAAAAAAAAAAATAGCCATAGGAAAATCCTTAACCCTGACAATATTGATTTAAGACCTTCTATAGGAAGAAAAATAAAAAATGAGCAGAGTAGTGTGGAACAATCTCTGAATTATACCCAGAAGTAAAAACAAACAAAAAGGACAATGCAAACAAATAAAATAAAAACCTGGAAGTGGGTAGAAACACAAAACAAAGAAGTCCACAATTTGACTCAATAAGAAATCTAAAGTTTACTAAAAGAAATTTTTACAGCAAAAAGATAAAAGATTGGCTTTGGCACCTCTACAATATAGGTTCTGAATTTTATATGCCGAAATGTATTGGTTGGCAAACTTCATAGTTTTAATTGATACTGAGACTCAAACATTTCTTTGTCAAATGTTTTTTCCAGTGGTCATATATGGATGTGAGAGTTGCACTGTGAAAAAAGCTGAGCATTGAAGAATTAATGCTTTTAAACTGTGGTGCTGGAGAAGACTCTTGAGAGTCCCTTGGACTGCAAGGAGATCCAGCCAGTCCATCCTAAAGGAGATCAGTCCTGGGTGTTCATTGGAAGGACTGATGCTGAAGCTGAAACTCCAAAATTTTGGCCACCTCATGTGAAGAGCTGACTCATTGGAAAAGACCCTGATGCTGGGAAAGATTGAGGGCAGGAGGAGAAGGGGATGACACAGGATGAGCTGGCTGGATGGCATCACCGACTTGATGGACATGAGTTTGGGTAAACTCTGGGAGTTAGTGATGGACAGGGAGGCCTGGCATGCTGCGATTCATGGGGTGGCAGAGTCAGACATGATTGAGTCACTGAACTGAACTAAGACTCAAATTAAGAGTTATGTGTGGAGATCACCCTAAATTTAAACAAGGTCCTCCTGTACCTTTAAGAGAGTTAGTGAACATAAAAGAGAAAACAAACAGGTGAGTTGCACCACTTGCCTAAATCCCCCATAGTCCCACTGTCTTAAAATATTCTATAATGGGCATGAACACTCTTACTCGAGTAAGATAGCAAAATTAAATTCAATCTGTAGCTATTACTATGACCTTAATATATAGAATCCCCTGACTTTGGCCTTGCCTCCCCACCTGCTTTTTGTTTGAAAGGCAACTGATGATGTTTTGGAGTGTTTTGGGGATGTATTTTTTCCCATAAGGGAGGAAAATTCACAATGCTTAAATTAGAAAAGTTTAAACAGACTGTGTTTTATCATTGTTTAATACAGCTTCACTTTTATAGATATTATCTAAATATATATGTATTAGGCTGTGAATTATTGGTAAAAATATTTTATAGGAAGTAACTGTAGGCCAAACATAATTATATGCAAAATTCAAGTGAAATAAAAGTTAACTCCTGCTGTGTATATGTTTATGTTGTAATTATGTGTGATATATGATATACTGTATATGGCATAATTTAAATTGATGGTAGATGTCATAATTAAGATCAAGAATAGATGATACCTACTTTTCAGGTTACTATATATTATTGGAAACTAAGGATGAATTTCAATTTGGGGTCTCAAATGTAGACCATGTTACTACTCATAGTATCTGGATATATGAAAATATCATTTTACTTGTGAAATAATATTTATCTCTACCTTAGCTATTAATTTATATGTGTGAGGTCATTTGCTGTTACTCATGCTTGAAGGTCTGAGATCTGTAAAACTTTCCAGTGTCTAGCATGCTCTCTGCTACTCACAATAGCCATGATTAGCAATGGTTTTAAGCAATTGCTTAAAATCTGACAAAACATCAGAAACTAAAGCAACTTAAGAAGCACTCAGAATAGAAAAGACAGAAAAAATAAAATCACTGATTCCTCTAATAACCTGCCAAAAGCTACCTAGTGTTTCCTTATTTTCCTGTTTCTAGTATCACTGGTGGCTATGTCTCAGTGTGTTCAGCTGCTTCTTACTGGTTTTGTTCTCATGGAGCTGGCTGCTTAGAATTACTTACATTTACATAGCTGTGATAGATCATAAAGTATGCTTTATTTCTAGTGCTAGCCACGGTATTTACAGTTCACTACTTTATTTTTTTAATTTTTCCCCCAAATTACCTCACAGAAGCATTATGATCAAGCCTGTATAACAATCAGGGGTGCTGACCTCCTAGATGATATTTTTTCCTCTGGGCAAGGCATAGACTTTTTCTGCATTCTGTTCTATTGTACTGTCTTTCCTTCAAAGGGATTACAGTGTTGAACAAAGTGTTCTCTCTTGATAATGAATCAAAACAAATATGTATGGCACTTGGTAAACATTCATAATTTCTCATTTCATTTGATTTTCTCTAGCCTTCATTTCCATCCATATTCACCATGGTTGACAGTACAATTATACCAATCAAGTTCTGAGAAAAGGGTTAGCTCTTTAAAATCACCCAAGGCTAATAAACATTCCAAGTGCAGCATTAAAATCACAAAGATAGTCCAATAAAAATCCTTTTTTTTCCACAAAGACTAAGAAGTTGAGTGGTTAATGGTAGTTTTCAGTGAGAGGTTGCTCTTGACTATGACAGAGAAATAATTATATTCTGGTAGTTAGTAGTCACTGGATAGTTAATTTATTCATTCAGCAAACTTATTTTTTGAGAAGTTACTATATGCAAGGTACTCATAGTTGCCAAGGATGCAACAATGAGCAAAGCAGACAAAAATCCCTGCCCACGTAAACCTAGATAATGCTGCTCTATTAAATAACTTCAAATTCTTAGAAGTTTAAAGCAATAAAGGTTTAACATATATAAGCTGAATGTTTAATACAAATTGGCTAAGGGATCTGCTGTTAATGTTCTCTGCAGTCAAGACTCATTATGTAGCTACAGTTGTGCCAGTTATAGAGGGAAAAAGGCAGAGTACTGAGGAGAGTCTCATACCAATGCATAAATGCTCCAAAACCAAAATGATACACAGTAGTATTGCTCACACTTTATTAGACCTAGTCACATGATCCCACTCAAACACTAAAGGGCCAGAAAGTGTAACCCTCCCACATACCTAGGAGTTGGAGAACACAAAATATTTTGTGAGCAGCATGGATATTGGCATATGATAAGAAATCAAGTAAGATATATATATATATGGGTTTAGTTCAGTTCAGTTCCTCAGTCATGTCCAACTCTTTGTGACTCCATGGACTGCAGCATGCCAGGCTTCCCTGTCCATCACCAACTCCTGTGGCTTACTCAAACTCATGTCCATTGAGTCGGTGATGCCATCCAACCATCTCATCCTCTGTCGTCCCCTTCTCCAGTCTTCAATCTTTCCCAGCATCAGGGTCTTTCCAAGGAATTAGTTCTTCACATCAGGTGGCCAAAGTATTGGAGCTTCAGTTTCAGCATCAGTCTTTCTGATGAATATTCAGGACTGATTCCTTTAGGATTGACTGGTTTGATCTCCTTGCAGTTCAAGGGACTCTTAAGAATCTTCTCCCCAACACCACAGTTTAAAATAATCAATTCTTCAGTGCTCAGCTTTCTTTATGGCCCAACTCTCACATCCATATATGACTACTAGAAAAACCATAGCTTTGACCAAATCTTTGACTATAATCTTTTATAGATTATATTGATGTAATAAAGTAAAATAATATTGGAGAAGGAAATGGCAACCCACTCCAGTGTTCTTGCCTGGAGAATCCCAGGGACGGGGGAGCCTGGTGGGCTGCCGTCTGTGGGGTTGCACAGAGTCGGACACAACTGAAGCGACTTAGCAAAGTCAAATAAAACAGGAAAGCTAAATAAAAAGTTTAGATTTAGGGGGGTCAATTTAAAAGGGTAAATCAGGGAAGGTGTCATACGTGTCGACAGTAAATGAAGACATGAAGTAGGTTGAGAGGTGTGACAGAGAGTCACCTATGAGGAAGAGAATTCTAGAGAGAGGGGAGAGAAAACATAATGGCCTGTAGGTAGAGATCTGCATTGTATGTTCCTGAAAAAGCAAAGGAGTCAGTGTTACTGGAGGGGGTGTGCTGGGGGCATATAGAAATAACTAAATTGAAGGTGTAACTATGAACCAGATCAGGTAAAGCCACTTCAAAGGTTTGAACAGAAAAGTAAATTTCTCTTTTCTACAGATTAGCAGTATCTTGACTGTTGCTGTGTTGTCACAACAATATTAGATATCAGACAATATAGGGGAAAGATATAAATGTGATGACCAGTGAGGAGGCATTCATCTGAGCAAGAGACACTTCAGACTTGGCCCATGTTTTATAGCAATGAAGCAAGTGAGGCAGTTGGACTCTGATTATATTTTAAAACTTGAAGCAGTATAGTTTGATGAATAGTTTGTGGGTAGAGAAAGAATAGAATTCGGTGATCAGGTCTTATCCTGTGAAACGAAAGGGCTAGTATGTCCTACAAGCAAGCTCTTATATGTGTGTGTGTGTGTGTGTGTGTGTATAGTATATAGTAGTTACTTTTCCCTCTATTGCTACCATGCCCACCACTGCCACCCTTGTGTATGTAATTGCCATCTTTCCAGAACCATTACAACAGCCTCAGACTGCATAAATCTTTCCACTCTTTCACTGACAAATCAATTCTTCAGATAGTAGCTAAAGTAATCTCATTGGAAACAAAATACTTTTTTTATAGCAGAGACCAAATTTCAAAGTCTTTGCTTTGAATTTCAAAGGCCCCATATGATGCAGCAGTTGGCAACTCCCTGATCTCATTTATAATCAATCTCCCTTACTCATTCGTCTCCAATTAGCCAGCATTTTTTAACATTGAACATAACACATGCTCACCCTTTCAGGGTCTCTCCCTGCTATTTTCTACAAGTGGAACAGTTTTTTCTCCCCAATTTTTGGTAAGATCTCACTTATCACACTCAGGTTTCTCTCACAAGTCAGATCATAAAGAATGGTCTGAACACTCCATCTATATAATCATTTTTCTGCCACCACATGTGCCTCTTTTTCATTTCATTTTACGCCTCTTTATTTTCCTTATGGCACTTAACAGCTGACATTATAAAATATATTTATTCAAATATACATTTGTTTTTGCATTTCTTTCTCCTACTAAAGTTAAGACTTATGAAAGCAGCAAAATTATCTGACAGGCTGATACTTTTACCCCAGTGCCTGAATTAGACTGATGATGACGCTAGTGGTAAAGAGCCTGCCTGCCAATGCAGATGTGAGAGACTCGGGTTAATACCTAGGTCAGGAAGATCCCCTGGAGGAGGGCACGGCAACCCATTCCAATATTCTTGCCTGGATAATGCCATGGACAGAGGAGCCTGACGGGTTATAGTCCAGAGGGTAGCACAGTCAGACATGACTTAAGCAACTTAGCACACACATGCATAAGAGTGGGCAATCAAGATATATTGGTGCTGAGTGAAAGAATAACTAAATAAACCACAGGTGGGTAAAATTAGAGTCTTTGACAGGTGCTCCAGTTTTTTGAAGTTTAAATAAGTTAAGCACTAGTCTGGTGAACTGCCAGGAACTGGAGATGTTATAATGCAGCCAGAACCATAAATGAAAGGGGAGATTCAATTACTGATACTGTTAATATCTTGACAAAAGCAATTGAGTTCCACTGACATTCTGAAACAATTTACCAAGTTCAAATATTGTTGTATAGAAAATAGAATAAAGGTAAAGATAAATCCACAGCATAAACTTAAAGAATATTTATTTTCTGTATGGAAATATGTGCCTGAGTCATCCCATTAATTTCTAAAAAAAAAAAAAAAAATGAATGTGGGGAGGAAAAATTCTTCCAGAACATGATCTTATGAGAGGTTTTAATGAATAGTTTGGGAGGGAAAATTGAAACAAGTAGGTTCACTAATTGCAAACAGTATTTAAAATAGCATTTAAATCTAGAAATGACACTTGTAATTGAGTGCAATCAAAGCCTGTACATTAAGTAGAATACTGAAAACTATGGCCGTGTTTGCCAAAACCTTCCCCCAAAGGCTCTGGTAGTTCCAGCCTTATGAGCCTATGTAAGTATAGCCAGGTGGTTAAAAATATGGAGCCTCAGAGATTAAATCCTTTGTTCTATGCTAGGAGAACTGAATTTTTAAGTTCATATCCTGAATAATGCTATAAGTTTTAAAATGTATCTATATTTTCATAAGGGCATTCCAAATTTTAATAAATTCACTGAAACAAACCTATAAAAAAAAAGCCAGAGAAATAATTAGAACATTTTGGAACCAAGTATCTCAATATTGATATGAGGAATAATTCCAGATGACAAGAATAAATCGTATATTAGACAGAAAGAACAAATTTGACAAGATGTACTTCAAGAAGTTCAGCATGGACCAGTGACTACTAAGATCAGAGCCACATGAGTAATGTAATATTTAAGTTGGTTCCTAATTTTAATTACATCAAGTATGATATTATAAGTAAACTTAGAAAATTAAACCTGATTTACCTTTGTTTTAGAAACAAGATCATAAGAAGTCAAGGTGAGAACAAACAGTAGAATAAAGAATGTATTTCTAGTTGGTTATTTAATTCACTTTAAAGGAATGCTTTCAAGGATGACAGGGCTCAAATTGAACCTATCCTATATATAAATGATTGGCTCCTTCAGTACTCAGGGCCCTAGGATTTGTAACTCAATAATCTCAGCTGAAAATACATTATCATTAGAGGGACTTGGGGCTTCCCTGGTGTAGCTGAGCTGGTAAAGAATCTACCTGCAATGAAGGAGACCCCAGTTCGATTTCTGGGTTGAGAAGGTCCCCTGGAGAAGGGATAGGCTACCCACTCCAGTATTCTTGGGCTTCCCTGGTGACTCAGACAGTAAAGAATTTGCCTGCAATGCTGGAAACCTGGTTTCGATCCCTGGGTTGGAAAGATCCCCTGGAGCAGGACATGGCAACCCACTCCAGTATTCTTGCTTGGAGAATGCCACAGACAGAGGAGCCTGGCGGGCTTCAAAGAGTTGGACACAACTGAGCAACTAAGCACAGCACAGAGGGGCTTAGAGTAGTTATGAGAAAAGTGGCACCTCTCTGTCCTGTATTTAAGTAATACATGTCTATAATCAGTGTGGAACTAAATGCAAGGGGGTGTTGAATGTCTGAGGATGTTATGTGTTCTATGTTCAATGATGTTATTATCTAAAGTTATCTGTATTCTATACCTATGTCTATGCATGTGATGTATTGGCTTCTAAGACATTTTATACTTTGTTTCCAGTTTCAGAGAGAGAGATGAAATATCTTGCTTGCTGCTGCTGCTGCTGCTAAGTTGCTTCAGTCGTGTCCGACTCTGTGTCCGACCCCATAGACGGCCGCCCACCAGGCTCCTCCATCCATGGATTTTCCAGGCAAGAATACTGGAGGGGGGTGCCCTTGCCTTCTCTGATATCTTGCTTAGGGATACTGATTTGGTCACTTGATAATCTTGTTTTACCCCAGGTTTGTCTGATTCAAATGTCCATGTTCTTTTCACTTCTCAGGGCAGAGTTTCCAAGAAATTTAACAAGACTTTTGGAGATAAGCTGCATATAGAAGCCTTTTTTTTTTTTTTTTTTTGGTCTTTTGTCTTTTTTATTTTTACTGGTTGCCACTCACAATCCACCACCCCCAAAACACATGCACATCACCCCAAATACACATGCACACCACACCACAGAACATACATATAAAATATATAACACCAAGATTTTATTAGATTTTTCTCTTAAATGTTTTATTAAGTGCTAAGAACTATAAAGAAGGCTGAGTGCTAAAGAATTAATGCTTTCAAATTGTGGTACTGGAGAAGACTCTTGGACAGTGAGTTCCTTGAGAGTCCCTTAGACAGCTAGGAGATCAAACCAGTCAACTGTAAAGAAAATCAACCATGAATATTCATTGGAAGGACTGTGACTGAAGCTCCAATACTTTGACCACCTGATCGGAAAAGCCAACTCATCGGAAAAGCCAACTCATTGGAAAAGACCCTGATGTCTGGAAAGATCAAAGGCAATGGGAGAAGGGGGAGGTAGAAGATGAGATGGTTAGATAGCATCACCACCAACTCAGTGGACATGATTTTGAGCAAACTTGGGGAGATAGTGGAGTACAGAGAAGCCTGGTGTGCTAGATTCTATGGGGTCACAAAGAACTGATCGGACTAAGTGACTGAACAACAGAGAATTAAATGTTAAGAATGCTATAATGAATGAGTTTATAGATATTCTGCAGATATACAACCATGTATTACTAATATTATTAATTTACTACATGTTCATGTATCCTAAAGACTTTCAAATAACATTTATATATATCTTTTATATTTATCTCATGTTATTAATAAACAATCCTATAGAAAATATTAGTTCTATCATCTATAGTAAGTTAAACCCATGACTTTGAGTTTCATTCAATAAGAATAGACAATAACTAAATACATTTGTGTTTCTTTCTTGTCCCTTGACATTGGAATTAGCTTGTATCATTTGGCATGTGTCTCCTTCCAAAATGAGGGCAGCATTTCAATTGCTATTTATTTGTGCCAAATTCTGGCTAACCTGTTTAATTCACATGGACCTGAAGAGATTATAGCTGTGGGCTTTGTTTGTTCTTGTTCCTGTAAATCACAGGACAAGACAGGTTTTAGGGCACTGTTTGAATCAGTCCCTCAGGTCTCCCTTAACAAATGGGTGTCATTCACAAATGCTGTAGATGATGACTTCCTGATTTCAATTGCACTTTTAGAGGGCTGGTAAAGTGACCTATGGCCTTTCTTGCAGTTGGTTCCAGGAAGATGGGAAATAGTAATTATAGTGTAATAAAGCACACGAGGACTCTATTTAAATGGCAGAATTTGCATTTAAATGGGAATTTTAAAATGAAAACATGTAAAGCTTGATAGGTACAATATTTAGTATACAGCTCATGCCAACAGTTAGGAATATGCATAATTGAATGTCATGTGTGGATGTACAGAGGTGGGCTTCTGTGCATGCCCAAAGGGCAAGGGTAGAGGAATTGAGTGAGAATGAAAAGGAAAAGGTAAAATTAGCCACAGAGACGACATATTTCATTAAATTGAATTATAAAAATATTTTGATTTTTAAAAAGAATTCATTCTTTGGGGACACTCCAGTATTATGAGTTATAGCTAATGAAAATGGCTAATTGATTAACACTTAGGGAGTGTAATAGAATTTAACTTTCTGAACTGCCTACAATAATTGTGCATTAATCTATTAATTGAAAAGTTTTATTTATATCCTAGATAGGAAATTAAAGTATGCATAATTTTAAATACTTTTGATAATTAGAAGATACTTTGAAACTGACATAAAAATCTACCAAGAAAATAGAGTCTTCCTTGGTGGTCCAATGGCTAAGATTCTACACTCCCAAAGCAAGAGAACCAGGTTCAGTTTCTGGTCAGGGAACTGGGTCATATTCCACATGCTGCTACTAAGACCCAGGCAGCCAAATAAAAAAAAAAAAAATATCATAAAAGTGATTTCCTTTTTTTAATTGCAGGAGATGACCATGAATATATCCTTTGCAGATCGTGAGAAGGCAAATAAATTCACTTTAGTTAATGCAGTAAATAATGTGATGAAGGAGTAAAATTGTTTAAAAACTGTATGTTAATTCAAATGCTTTCTTTTTTGCTTAGGTAGTGATTTCATTGAATAACTCAACCAATATAGCCTATTTGAAAGACATGCTAAAAGATACGTTCTCAAAGATTCCCAATTTATAAAGAAAAATTGGTCAGAATGATGATTACTGCCCAACTCTTCAGTGACTAACTATAGATCAACTCATTTTCTATTCACAAGGCAAAAATGTATACTATAGTTTTCAGAATCTTGCTATATTATATCTTATACTTTGGCAAATGAATGAGTAAAATATACAGGTGACTTTTTTCTTAGGTTTTACATATGTAAAGGCAGAAATCAAATATCAAAAACAAAGTTTGAGATCATCTACATGAAAACAATTTTTAAAACATTTTTTTTTCCTACTGAAGGCAGTTAAAGCAGTATAATAATCAATGAATATAAGTACTTCTCACCATTTCATGTCTGCTCTTTGTATTTAATAATCAAAGTACAGTATCAAGATTACTGTAGATAGACTCATCATATGATTTGTTTCTTCTTTAATGTACCTATTTCCAGGATAGAAAGCTGTTGGGAAGAAACCAGATCAAACATGGTGAACTCATAATTTTAGTAATTGTTGTTTTGTTGTCATTTAGTCCTGTCCAACTATTTTGTGACCTGATTGACTATAGCCTGCCAGATTCCTCTGTCCATGGGATTTTTTTAGTCAAGAATACTGGAATGAGTTCCCATTTGCTTCTCCAAGGGATCTTCCTGACCCAGGGATCCAACCTATGTCCCCTGCATTGGCAGGTGGATTCTTTACCACTGAGCCACTGCAGAAGCCCAATTTTACTGATTACGTAAGTTATAAAATAGACAAGTGCCCCATATGTGTGATCCAGTAGACTCACCAGGTTTAGGGTATACCTAATGACAAAGGTCTGTCTAGTCAAGGCTGTGGTTTTTCCTGTGGTCATGTATGGATACGAGAGTTGGACTGTGAAGAAAGCAGAGCACTGAAGAATTGATGCTTTTGAACTGTGGTGTTGGAGAAGACTCTTGAGAGTCCCTTGGACTGCAAGGAGATCCAACCAGTCCATTCTGAAGGAGATCAGCCCTGGGATTTCGTTGGAAGGAATGATGCTAAAGCTGAAACTCCAGTACTTTGGCCATCTCATGCTAAGACTTGACTCATTGGAAAAGACTCTCATGCTGGGAGGGATTGGGGGCAGGAGGAAAAGGGGACAACAGAGGATGAGATGGCTGGATGGCATCACCGACTCGATAGACGTGAGTTTGAGCAAACTCCAGGAGATGGTGATGGACAGGGAGGCCAGGAGTGCTGCAGTTCATGGGGTTGCAAAGAGTTGGACACGACTGAGCGACTGAACTGAGCTGAACTGAACTGAATGACAGAGCAGAAGCTTTTGTACACATGACAGTATCCATGTCAAAAAGTAAGCAGTATTCTAATGAAGTTTAGTTTGATACAAAATTTTATAGGTAAAGCTTTGGTTCTCTCAGAGGGATAAGAATATTTCTTGTTAGGACCTGAATCCTATTTATGAAAGAGTTTTAGGGGTTCTCATATACCCAAAGTTACTGCTCTCAAGCCTCAGCAAATTTCCATTCTCTTCTACCTCAATTTTCTTTTAATTTTGATTTCATTTTTCTTAACTCCCAAATTGGGCTTAGTACATTTTTCTAGCTCTAATAGTGATGGAATTTAATGAAAAATAGAGGTGGGCTCTGAAAGTTTGATTCATTCACTTATTCATTCAACAATTATTTTGTAACTTTCTCCTCCTGCCTTCCATGTTTCCTAGCATCAGGGTATTTTCTAAGTAGTCAGTTCTTTGCATCAGATGGCCAAAATATTGGAGCTTCAGGTGCTTTTTAGTTCATGGACTTTGAACAGTATATAAAATAGTAAAATTATTGCACTTATATAATGTGTATAACATAATGGTAGGTAACATAAGGATGTTAAGCACATATCATATAAGTTATACTATGAAAGTGAAATGGAAGTGAAGTCATTCAGTCGTGTCTGACTCTTGAGGGAACCCAGTTAATTTTTAAAGAGCTATCTATCCTAGAGTCTTCCTGGGCAACATTTGTGTGGATGGTACCAAATGCCCAGAGTCTAGACTACTTAACTTGATATGCTATGTAATATCACACCCAAGCCAAATTTCACATTATTTCTTAGCATATTTCTCACTATTGTTTGAGTAGAATCTTCTATTCTTTTGCATCTCTTGTTCATGTTGTCCCTGGTTATTTTAGGTCAGTTGAGTCCTACTAAAGTTCAGTTCAGTTCAGTTGCTCAGTCATGTACAACTCTTTGTGACCCCATGGGCTGCAGCACGCCAGGCTTCTCTGTCCATCACCAACTCCCAGGGCTTACTTAAACTCACATACATCAAGTCAGTGTTGCCATCCAACCATCTCATCATCTTGTCCTCCCCTTCTCCTCCTGTCTTCCATCTTTCCTAGCATCAGGGTCTTTTCTGAGGGTCAGTTCTTCACATCACTGACCAAAGCTTCAGCTTCAGAATCAGTCCTTCCAATGAATATTCAGGAGTGATTTCCTTTAGGATTGACTGGTTGGATATCCTTCAAGTCCAAGGGACTCTCAAGAATCTTCTCCCCAACACCACAGTTCAAAAGTATCTTAGGTGCTCAGGTTTCTCTATGGTCTGACTCTCACATCCATACATAACTACTGGAAAAACCACAGCTTTGAATATACAGACCTTTGTCAGCAAAGTAATGTCTCAGCTCTTTAATATGCTGCCTAGGTTGGTTAAGCTTTTCTTCCAAAGAACAAGTGTCTTAACTTTATGGCTACAGTCACCATCTGCAGTGATTTTGGAGCCAAGAAAATAAAGACTGTCACCATTTCTATTGTTTCTCCATCTATTTGCCATGAAGTGATGGGGCTGGATGCCATGATCTTAGTTTTTTGAATGCTGAGTTTTAAGCCAGCTTTTTCACCCTCCTCTTTCACTTTCACCAAGAGCCTCTTTAGTTCCTTTTCACTTTCTGCCATAAGGGTGGTGTCATCTGCATATCTGAGGCTATTGATATTTCTCCCTGAAATCTTGGTTCCAGCTTGTGCTTCATCCAGTCCAGCATTTAGCATGATGGACTCTGCATATAAGTTAAATAAGCAGGGTGACAATATACAGCCCTGTTGTACTCCTTTCCCAGTTTGGAACTAGTCCATTGTCCATGTCTGTTTCTAACTGTTGCTTCTTGACCTGCATACAGACTTCTCAGGAGGCAGGTAAGGTGATCTGGTATTCCCATCTCTTTAAGAATTTTCCACATCCTCACCTAATGCTTGCTGGAACATTCATCTAGCTTTTTGTGCAATTGCCTGAAACCTTTAGTGGTGATAATAGACCATAATGATCCGATCCTGTTAATATATTAGCTGCTAAACATGTTATCCCTTTCATGAAATGTAATTATATTAATTGGTTAAAATGTTAGTCACTGAAGAGTTAGTCTAAAATATATCTTTAGAGAAAGATATATCTCTAATGTGTGGCAACTTTAATGAGCTTTCTGTATTTAATTCTTTCATGTTTCTGCCGTCTTACCTATACCTGAAATACTTGCTTTGATACACTCCCTAAGATCTGTAAGTATTGTTAATTATCAAACTATTATTTCATTATACTTCACCATTCATCTACCTGAATGGGTGATAATTTGAGAATTATTTACTCAATAAATATTAATGAGGTACAAACTACCTGTCATATTCCATGAGGCCATGTGCTTGGCTCAGTGATCTCCTATTCCATCTGCCTTCTGAAACAACAGTAATTCCTCACTCAAACTATTTGTTAAAATTTCTACAAGGAAAATTCTTTATTCATTAAATATATACAATTTTGAACACCTATTATGGGATAGTCACTGTTCCAACATTTGCAAATATAAAAGTGAGTATGTTAATTTACTTTTTTATCCATTTACTTGTGATTCAATTTTGGATGAGTGCTTTGCATCATCTTGGGCTTCCCTGATAGCTCAGTGGTTAAATAATTCACCTGCAATGCAGAAGACAGGAGATGTGGGTTCAATCCATAGGTCTGGAAAATCCCCTGAAGGAGGAAATGGCAACCCACTCCAGTGTTCTTGCCTGGAGAATCCCAGGGACAGGGACAGGGGAGTCTGGTGAGCTGCCATCTATGGGGTCACACAGAGTCAGACACAACTGAAGTGACTTAGCAGCAGCAGCATTGACATTGCTGGAAAGGTTTAGATTGGAAGAAAGATTTAAGTTAAAAAAAGGTAATGCTAAAAATACTTTAACGGTTCAGTTCTATCACTTTTAGGGGGAAAGAAAAACCAAATAAATTCAAAGAATAAGTAACATTGATAGAGAAGGTTTTCAAACTTATAATTCTAAAAAATCTTGATAAAAAGCATATGCTTATTAAATGTAATTAAGCTTCTTCTTTTGCCTTTTTTATCAATAATGTATAATGTATATATAGTAGCATCTCTTAAAAAAATTAATCTGAGTTCTTAATTGTTTAAAATTGATTGCATAAATATTCCTGATGTTTAATCACTTAAAAACAAAGTTTCAATGAATTTTTGACCATTTTTGCAGAAATGGCAGTCATATAGAGTTGTGGCTCTTAATGTGTTGTATTAAGTTGCTTCGGTTGTGGCCAATTGTTTATGACCCTATGGACTTTAGCCCTCCAGACTCCTCTGTCCATGGGATTCTCCAGGCAAGAATGCTGGAGTGGGTGGCCATTCCCTTCTTCAGGGGATCTTCCCAAACCAAGGATTGAACCTGTGTCTCTTACATCTCCTGCATTGGCAGAGCGGTTCTTTAACACTAGCCCTGTGCTTCTTAATAAATAAACTATATTTTCACCTTCTTTTTGATTGTGTAAAAGCACAAAAATGCACAGGAATATCTCTTTCAGAATTTTTTAAATAAAGTATCTTCAATTTCAGCTGTGTATTCTACCTTCTCAGTGATTAACAATTTTAGTTTCATTAACCATTGATTCTGTTCAACCCATAATTGCACTTGTTTATTGACTAATGTATTTATCCTTTTTTAAGATACTATATTTGCTCTTTTATGTAGTATGCTTCGATTTTCTTGGCTTTTGATATCTTCTTCATATATATTGGCTGATCAGTAGTTATTTCAGTGTTCCAGGAGTGTTAATATACTTTTGTTGGAATGCATATGACTATGTATTTTGTATAAATTTGTAAATAATATAGTATTTTTCATCGCTACACTAATAACATACTGTAAATTGAGCTCAAAGTTGAGTTAAGGGGAATTTTATATTCAGTCAAGATGGAATGTTTGACACTGGACCAATAGAAGCAACTCTCTTTTATGTAGTATGCTTCAATTTTCTTGGCTTTTGATATCTTCTTCATATATATTGGCTGATCAGTAGTTATTTCAGTGTTCCAGGAGTGTTAATATACTTTTGTTGGAATGCATATGACTATGTATTTTGTATAAATTTGTAAATAATATAGTATTTTTCATCGCTACACTAATAACATACTGTAAATTGAGCTCAAAGTTGAGTTAAGGGGAATTTTATATTCAGTCAAGATGGAATGTTTGACACTGGACCAATAGAAGCAACTAAAAACAGGGAAAAAATGTCAAAGAAAATAGTTCTCAAGACATTGGAATCAGGCAATGAAGAACAATGGTACCTGGGATATTAGAAACATTAAATAGGATGAGTCCAATAATTATTTCAACTTGCAGAGTGGAGAAACCCAGATGTAACCTGAGAAGATTTCTCACAGAAAGAGATGAATCTGGGAGTCTGGAGAGGTCAGTGAAGCTACAGTTAGCAGACCCAAGTATCAAAGAAGAGAGAATTCCTCAGAGAAATAGCTCTGGAGATCTTTAAATAATATTCTTTCAGTAATCGTTGAGTACTAATCAGCCCGTGGGTGTCAGGAGATGATCCAAGATTAGACAAAAAATCAACCAAGAGGATTAGCAGGAGCAATATCTGAACCTCTTGTAGTCTGTGCATATTTCCTCTTCCTACCAGGCAGAAGGTAAAACCATGAAATGTCAAATGCATCAAGTATCTTACTGAGAAAGGTCTTGCCTCTAAGTACAGGAAAATTTAGACATAGAGTAAATCTTACTCTTATCTCAATTAACAAAGATACAAACAAATTACAAAAGAATTAACTGTTTTTAAGTAACTCAAATGCATCTCAGAACAATATTGAAGATTTTTTGTGTAAATACAAAAATCCAGCAACTGACAAGGTAAATTTCAACAGTGTTTGTCATCCAGTCAAAAATTGCCAGACGTGGAAATCAGCAGAACAATTCCACATATTATGAGGATAAAACTGGTTAATCAAAACTAATGCTGCTGCTGCTAAGTCGCTTCAGTCGTGTCTGACTCTGTGCGACCCCACAGATGGCAGCCCACTGGGCTCTGCCATCCCTGGGATTCTCCAGGCAAGAACACTGGAGTGGGTTGCCATTTCCTTCTCCAATGCGTGAAAGTGAAAAGTCAAAATGAAGTCGCTCAGTCGTGTCTGACTCAGCGACCCCATAGACTGCAGCCATACAAATGACTAATAAGGGCTTCCCTGGTGACTTAGACAGTAAAGCGTCTGCCTGCAGTGCGGGAGACCCAGGTTCGATCGCTGGGTCGGAAAGATCCCCTGGAGAAGGAAATGACAACCCACTCTAATATTCTTGCCTGGAAAATTCCATGGATGAAGGAGCCTGATAGGCTACAGTCCATGGGGTCGCAAAGAGTTGGACACAACTGAGGGACTTCACTTTCTCTTTTCTTTCTAACCTTAAAAATAGTTATAGCTCTTTCCCATAAGTTCACAATCCTAGAGGGAATATTAAACACAAAGAGACTTGAAAAATGCAAAAAGGATCCAAATCAAACATCTAAAAGTGAAACCACGATGACTGAGATGAAAACTACACTAGATAGGACTAATAATGGATGCTTACTTATTATAGCAGAAAATATTAGTGAACAGGAACATAAAGTAATAAAAATGAAAGGGGAACAGAAAATAATGACTGGAAAATGAACACACATGAAAAGTAGAGAGTATAGCTGAGATGTAGGACATGTATATCAGCAGCTATTTAATATACATATATACATATATATATATATATATATGTGTGTGTGTGTGTGTGTGTGTGTATATATATTGCAACCAGCTCTAGTATTCTTGCCTGGAAAATCCGATGAACAAAAGAGCCTGGAGGGCTACAGTCCTTGGGATCACAAAGAACTGGACACGACTGAGTGACTAACAGACAGATGGTACTACCTTAGTGGTAAAGAATCTGCCTGCCTGCCAATGTAGGAGATGCAGAAAATCCAAGTTCTTAACCTGGGTCGGGAAGATCCCCTGAAGGAGGAAATGGCAACCCACTCAGTATTCTTGCCTGGAAAGTCCCATGGACAGAGAAGCCTGGCAGGCAATAGTCCATGGGGCAGCAAAGAGTCAGACACGACTGAGCAACTGAACTGAACTGAACTGATAATTTAAGTAGAATAAAAATAACACTGAATGGAAATACTGATTTTTCCAAAGGAGTAAGAAGCAAAAATAGTGGTTAAATGGTATAGATATAAAAGACATTAAAAATGTAAATCTCTTTAAAGTTAAATTTGCTGTTTAAATGTCACAGGTATATATTATAATGCTTCTGTAAGGGGGCAGAGAGTAAATAGCTTAGTCCTTGAGGAGTACATTTAATCTCTATTGCATATATTTTGTTTTGTTTTCCTTATAACCTTTTAAATGGGCAAAAACAAAATTTTTATTGTTTTGAGGCTATACAAAAACAGCCTGTTGGTAGGTAGGATTTGGCAGAAAAAGAGGGAAATGTATATAAAGAACAGATGGGATAAATAGAAAACAAATAGCAAGACTATTTATTTTAAATATGCTATAATAATTTAACTGCTTTAAGCATCCCAATTAAAAGATGGAAATTGTCAGCTGGGGTAAAAAATGCAAGACACCACTCACCATGTGTTGCATGTAAGATACTCACTTTATATATATACAGATACAAATAAAATAATGGAAAAAAATATACCATGCTCACACTAATCAAAGTAAAACTGAATAGTTAATTTATTCTAGAGAAAAGAATATTACAAGAGCTTAAATGGATTATTTCATAACAATAATGGAGTCAGTTCACCAAGAAGACCTAATAATCTTGAACATGTGTGCATATAATATTAGAGCATCAACACACATGCACCAAAATTTGCTAAAACTACAGAGAACAATAGACAAAATCACATTTATAGTCAGAAATTGAATGAAATTTTAGTGGAATGTACAGAATACCATGTTAACTCAGAACTATTTTATGATTAATAAATGAGAAGGGCAACTATATATTATTTCCTAAGGCTGCCACAATAGAGGGCCATAAATGGTTGGCTTAAAAGAAGATAAATTCATTGCTTCATGGTTCTGGAGATTATAGAGTCAAGGTGTTGTCAGGGTCATAGTCTCTGAAGCCTCTGAGGGAGAATCTTTATCTCTTCCTGGTTTCTAATGGTGGTCCTCAATCCCTGGCTTTCCTGGGCTTGCCGCTACATCATTTCAGTCTCTGCCTCTGTCATCAGATGACATTATCCCTGTGTGTTTGTCTTTCCTCTTATAAGGAAACTAGTTGTAATAGATTAAGGCTCATCCTACTCAATTATGACCTCATCTTAATGAACTATATCCACAAAGACTCAATTTTCAAAGGCAATATTCTAAAGTACTAGAGGTTAGAACACTATCATATTTTTTTCTGGGAACACAATACAACTCATAATAGCAATAATTAAATCTCTCTAATGTAGGGTATGCATTTAGAATAAACTGAATTTCAGTTGCATAGATAATTGTTGACTATGACAGAAAAAGAAAAGACCTAAAAGTAACTGCAGGCTTAAAGATACAGAACCAATAGCAGGAGAGAATAAGGTAGATATATATATATATTTCAATTTGAATTTTAATACAAATGCAATGATAATTAATATTTTGCTATTTTTATTAACTGATATTCCTCCTGAAGGAAAATAAAGAAGAGGGGAAGAAGCTGATTTATACCAAGACTTTAAAAGTCATTTATATCTGCAACTTACTTTCTTAAGAGCAACAATGTAGCAGTCTTTTCTCCACTGAATCACTCTGACACTGTTTACAGTGTCAGGTACTCTAGCCTTTGGAATAGATGTGATGACTGAAGTTATAGAATGTTATACAATATGAAAGAGGAATAATTTGTTAAATAAAATGTAGAGTATTATGACCATAACCTTGGTGAATGTTGCATAGACTTAGGAGAAGAGGCAGAAGAGATAAAAAATAGTGATACAATGAGAAATAAGGATATCTCTCATAGTTACATAGTTACAGGGGGAGAGATAGACTTAATCATAGAGATGCAACATTGGGGATACAGATTATCAAGATGAACTGTTGCTTAGCACAATGATAAGAAAACATAGGCAAACAGTAAAACTCAAAAATGTTTCATGTGATTTGAGGGAAATAATCAATGATCTTAAAGGAAATAGTGTTTTTTTAATTTAATTTTTAACTTTTTATTTTGTGTTGGGGTATATCCAGTTAACAAACAATGTTGTGATACTTTCAGGTGAAGAGCGAAAGGATTTAGCCATACATATATGTGTATCCATTCTCCCCCAAATACTCCCTTCCCAGTTAAAGAAAATAGTTTTAATAAATAGTTGGGAAAAAATACTTGCAACAAAATAACTGACAAAAGATATCCAAAACATATAAGTAGCTCATTCAGATAAATACCATAAAAATAACCCAATCAAAAAATAAGCATACCTAAATAGACATGTCTCCAGTGGAGACATAAAGATGGCTAACAAACACATGAAAAGATGCTCAACATCTCTCACGATTGAAGAAATACAAGTCAAAGCTACAATGAGGTATCACTTCACACTGGTCAGAATGGCCATCATTAAAAATCTATAAACAACAAATACCAGAGAGGATGTGCAAAAAAGGGAACCCTCTTGCACTGCTGGTGGGAATGTAAATTGACAGACACTTTGGAGAACAGTACAGTGAGTCTTTAAAAACCTAGGAATAGAGCTACCATATGATCCCAAAATCCCACTACTGGGCACATAACCTGAGAAAACCATAACTGAAAGAGACACATTGTTCATTGCAGCACTTTTTATAATAGCTAGGACATGAAAGCAACCTAGATGTCCATTGAAAAAGGAATAGATATAGCATTGTGGCACATATATACAATGGAATATTACTCAGCTATAAAAAAGAATGCATTCGAGTCAGTCCCAATGAGGTGTATGAACCTAGAGCCTATCATACAGAGTAAGTAAGTCAGAAATAGACAGACAAACACTGTATATTAATTCATGTATATGGAATCTAGAAAGATGGTACTAATGAGCCTATTTGCAGGGGAGCAGTGGAGACACAGCCATAGAGAACATACTTGTGGACACAATGGGGAAGGAGAGGGTAGAAAATTGAGAAAGTAGCATGGAAGCCTATACATTACTATATGTAAAATAGATAGCAAGTAGGCATTTGCTGTGTAATACACAGAGCTGAAGTCAATGCTCTGTGAAAACTAGAGGGGTGAGATAGGGTGGGAGATAGAAGGGAGGGTCAAGAGGGAGGCAACATATGTATATCTATAGCTGATTCATTTGATATACAGAAGAAACTAACACAATACTGTAAAGCAATTACTTCCAATAAAAAAATTAAATATAAGATTGAAGCAAGTATATTAGGAGGTAAAAGTGAAAATTACATGTTGATCTCAATATTAAATAATTTTGTATTCAAAGCAAAGGGATGATGGTATAGGAAATGGGAGGTTTTGTGTTGCTCTTAACAAAGCAAAAGTTCTTACAGGACATATCAAATGAGAAGATGGGGCCTGCATGAATAAAGAGGCTGAAAGTACACATATCATGGATATCACATCCTAGAATATAGGATATTTGCAAAAATCATACTCTCCTGGCCCACAATATGGGCTTTTCCTTCTGTCATGAATCCATTCCATTCCCTCCATTGCAATTAATTCACTCACTTATTGAGTGAAAGATATGCAAATATCATATAATCTAATATGTTTTGAGGTTCCATAATCTCATATGCTAGTAAAGTAGCGCTCAAAATTCTCCAAGCCAGGCTTCAGCAATATGTGAACTGTGAACTTCCAGATGTTCAAGCTGGTTCTAGAAAAGGCAGAGGAACCAGAGGTCAAATTGCCAACATCTGGATCATTGAAAAAGCAAGAGAGTTCAGAAAAACATCTATTTCTGCTTTATTAACTATGCCAAAGCCTTTGACTGTGTGGATCACAATATATGACACCACCCTTATGGCAGAGAGTGAAGAAGAACTAAAGAGTTTCTTGATGAAAGTGAAAGAGGAATGAAAAAGTTGGCTTAAATCTCAACATTCAGAAAACGAAGATCATGGCATATGGTCCCATCACTTCATGGGAAATAGATATGGAAATGGTGGAAACAGTGACAGACTTTATCTTTGGGGGCTACAAAACCACTGCAGATGGTGACTGCAGCCATGAAATTAAAAGACGCTTACTCCTGGGAAGAAAAGTTATGACCAACCTAGATAACATATTCAAAAGCAGAGACATTACTTTGCCAACTAAGGTCTGTCCAGTCAAAGCTATGGTTTTTTCAGTAGTCATATATGGATGTGAGCATTGAACTATAAATAAAGCTGAGCACTGAAGAATTGATGCTTTTGAATTGTGGTGTTGGAGAAGACTCTTGAGAGTCCCTTGGACTGCAAGTAATTCCAACCAGTCCATCCTAAAGATCAGTCATGAGTGTTCATTGAAAGGACTGAAGTTGAAGCTGAAACTTCAATACTTTGGCCACCAGATGAGAAGAGCTGACTCATTTGAAAAGACCATGTTGCTGGGAAAGATTGAGGGCAGGAGGAGAAGGAGACAACAGAGGATGAGATGGCTGGATGGCACCACTGACTCAATGGATATGCGTCTGCGGAAACTCCGGGAGTTGGTGATGGACAGGGAGGCCTGGTATGTTGCAGTCCGAAGAGTTGGACAGGACTGAGTAACTGAACTGTACTGAACTGAGTCTGTATAGAAATACAATGATATTATATTAACAGATTAAAAAAGAATTAATATAATTATAAAAGGTTTTATTTACTTTGGCCTCAAAAATCTTGTCTTTTGGTCTCTGATCTTTTTACTTTTTAATATTTTGATACTTGATACTTATCCATTATTAAAATTTACTTTAAAATTTAGAAATAAATAAAAATGTTAGTAAACCATGCTTAAACATAGTTACTGGTGTAGGAAATGGCAACCTGGTTAATATTCTTGCCTGGAAAAATCACATGGACAGAGGAGCCTTGTGGGTTACAGTTCATGAGGTCACAGCTGCTGCTGCTGCTAACTCACTGAGTTGTACACAATTCAGTACACATACACATACAAATATAGTTACAGCAAATATCAACTCAGTCATCTTTGTAGCTATATTAGTCAGTTTCATTCCTATTTATATCTGAGGTAACAGATGCACAGAAAAGTTGTTATAGTCCCAAGGCTACATGTTTTATAAAAAGTGAAGCTGGAATGGGAGTTAATCCACCAAGTTTCTAGAGTATTTATTCATATTTGCTGTAGTATGCAGTCTGATATTAGGATTCAGTTTACCTATCTTCCTGTGGTTTCCAATGAATAATTTTTGTTTAGTATTTCCTCTTTATTGTCTTTCTATGAACTTTAATCATAGAGACTTTAACAAGTATGTAAAATAAGGGAACTAAATGTATTGTGTGTATGAGAGACTCTGCCTTTGGTATTCTTTGTCCCTCCAGTGAACCTTAAGTTCAGGCATTAATTCCAGAAATAAAAATTGGTCTGCACTTTAATGCTCTCAGGTATCTGAACTATAAGCTCTTTGAAATAGTCAAGATTACAAGAGCGACATGTAAAAGACATGCCAACCAATTCTTGACATATATAATGTTAGGGACCTTAGTATAAGTGTGTCTCTGCAATATCTGAAAGGTTAATGTAATTGGATTTGTGTAGACATGACTGATTTTCCTCCTGCAGGAAGGAAAGGATGGGGAGGAAAGAAGCTGATTTGGACAAAGACCTTTAAGGTCATTCACATCTTCATCTTCCTTTCTTAAGGGCAGCAAAGCACTGTCTCTTCTACACTCAGTTCAGTTCAGTTGCTCAGTCATGTCCGACTCCTTGTGACCCCGTGAATTGCAGCACGCCAGGCCTCCCTGTCCATCACCAACTCCCGGAGTTCACTCAGTCTCGCATCCATCGAGTCAGTGATGCCATCCAGCCATCTCATCCTCTGCCGTCCCCTTCTCCACCTGTCCCCAATCCCTCCCAGCATCAGAGTCTTTTCCAATGAGTCACCTCTTCGCATGAGGTGGCCAAAGTACTGGAGTTTCACTTTCAGCATCATTCCCTCCAAAGAAATCCCAGGTCTGATCTCCTTCAGAATGGACCAGTTGGATCTCCTCGCAGTCCAAGAGACTCTCGAGAGTCTTCTCCAAAACCACACTACATCACTCTAATCTCTGAGAATAATCCATTTAGTCAGAGAAAACATCATTCACTCACAAATAAACTGAGAGACTAGATAAAATAGTCAATGTGAGAAGAGTGAAAACCAACACTGTGAGTCAAGCAAGTCAGAGTAGCATTTTCATTGTTAAGTCAATGCCTTCCCAGTAGAAAACCTTAATATTTGAGGGTGTGGTTTCTGGCTTTTGCATATTAAATAAAGATGATTTTTAGAGTGTGCCTCTGCCATCATTTTCTTCTAAAATGTAGTTAGGGAAGTTGCTCAGTCGTGTCCAACTCCCAGCGACCCCATGGACTGCAGCCTCCCAGGTTCCTCTGTCCATGGGATTTTCCAGGCAAGAGTACTGGAGTGGGGTGCCATTGCCTTCTCCGAAAAAATGTAGTTAAAACTGTTCTAAATAGTGTCGAGATGATAGCCTATGTCAGTTTGTTCCTGAAGGATGTTACTTCTTTTGCTCTTATACACTCAAGAAGATTTTTTTTTTAGTTTTGCATTAAGAGAATTTTGCTTTGTCTTTTGACTCTTGGGATGTAGCTCTTACCTCATGGCAAGACATCCTTACAGACCAGAATGACTTAGGCTATCAGATCTAACTGAGCAGATTTCAGACCATTTATTCAGCATAGCACTTCTTAACAAAAAATGTTTAGGACCATATACATAATGTATAGCTTGAGAAAGTCATATTAATATGTTCCCCTGCAGAATTTAAGATGTTTTCCAAAAGCAGGTTCTTGTCTTGTCACAGAAAGATTTCAGAGATGAGATATAGAGGTCAAGAAAACAAAGCAAAGGTTTATTAAGTGTACTATACTCGTGAGAGGGCAGACTGAGG
Source organism: Cephalophus harveyi (assembly GCA_006410635.1). Lineage (NCBI taxonomy): Eukaryota > Metazoa > Chordata > Mammalia > Artiodactyla > Bovidae > Cephalophus > Cephalophus harveyi. The sequence goes on along the minus strand of SJYT01068332.1, from coordinate 81,916 downwards.
TGAGTAGCCGCCCTGAGTTTCTTTGGCAAACATATTATAAGGTGAAGTCGCTCAGTCGTGTCCGACTCTTTGCGACCCTGTGGACTGTAACCTACTAGGCTTCTCCGTCCATGGGATTCTCCAGGCAAGAGTACTGGAGTGGATTGCCATTTCCTTCTCCAGGGGATCTTCCCGACCCAGGGATTGAACCCGGGTCTCCCGCATTGGAGGCAGACGCTTTAACCTCTGAGCCACCAGGGAAGCCCTAAGGGGTATGAAAAATGAATGGGCACAATGTTCAGTGAAGAGGGAGGAGTTTTGTATAGTATTTCCTGAGTTTCATCCCAGCTCTACCTTCCCAAGGAAAAGAAAGGTCTTTGTCCCTATTTAGCTTAAATTAGAAGTGTCATGGCAACAGGGCATCATGGGGCATCTTATCTTTAGGGCTAATTTTATTGTAATGTGGGCATAAAAAGGAAAATATTACATTGTGATGCCATATATTCCTGCATTTTCTCAACTTTCCTCTGCCTACAGAGCCCTTGTCAAACTCAAAATGTGTGATTTCCTGTCAGTCTGGAGGTTCCAGCTTTTCTTTGTCTGCCAAGGACCCTCACTGTTTAGAAAATGGTAAAACGTGTGGTTTCCTCCCATTTGACCCTTGCCCTCCTTTGTCTGTTCATTTCTATCTCTTTGCTCAATTTTATGAGTGACTCTATTGCCTTTTGAAGTTGAGAATCAGATGTGCAAAGGAGGGAAAAGGTTGGAAATCAATAGTTTGGCTCTATTATTTCATTGTCATGAACTTTAATGTTCCTTTATTTGCAAATATTTTATGTAGAAATACTATAAGTGTCCCTTCTGTTTTTTGCTGGCCAATGTCATTAGTTAGCATTTAGTGTATACAACATCTCACCTGTTAGAAACAGGTTTGCCAAATATAATTTCTAAAATATTCTAATTTTTAAATAACTAATATACATTACATAGTATGAACCAGGAAATTTCTTTATAGATTAAAATAAAATTAACTAAATATTGAGCTCCATCTTGATTATAGTATGTTTTGCCAATGATGTCTAAATAAAAAACAAGAAAAGCCCCCAAACCCAAATTAAGACAAACAAAAAACTTGTAAATCTGTTAATATGTACTGAAATTTGACTTCTTATCATCACCTGAGAGTACTTCCTTACCTTTCTATGAAGAATGAAATATGAATTAGGAACAGAGAATATTGATCTTTCATTCTGTTGCAGTTAATAATTGTTCTGTTGAGGGTACCATATTTATTTAATGTGTTCAAACAAGAAAAAGGGAAAAGCAGGGAAAAAAAAAGTATACTATTGACTTGAATGCTAATGTAGTCTGGATCTATAGAGCCAGACACAGGTTAACTAATGAAAACAAGATAATAAGCATGAGGTGGCATAGAATTTAGAGTTCATGTAGTCCAACCCCCTCAGTTCAGTTCAGTTCAGTTCAGTCGCTCAGTCATGTCCGACTCTTTGCGATCCCATGAATTGCACCACGCCAGGCCTCCCTGTGGAGAAGGCAATGGCACCCCACTCCAGTACTCTTGCCTAGAAAATCCCATGGATGGAGGAGCCTGGTAGGCTGCAGTCCATTGGGTCGCTAGGAGTCGGTTGCGAGTGAGCGACTTCACTTTCACTTTTCGCTTTCACACAGTGGAGAGGGAAATGGCAACCCACTCCAGTGTTCTTGCCTGGAGAATCCCAGGGACGGGGGAGCCTGTTGGGCTGCCGTCTATGGGGTCGCACAGAGTCGGACACGACTGAAGCGACTTAGCAGCAGCAGCAGCAGCAGCAGGCCTCCCTGTTCATCATCATCTCCCGGAGTTCACTCAGACTCACATCCATCGAGTCCGTGATGCCATCCAGCCATCTCATCCTCGGTCGTCCCCTTCTCCTCCAGCCCTCAGTCCCTCCCAGCATCAGAGTCTTTTCCAATGAGTCAACTCTTTGCATGAGGTGGCCAAAGTACTGGAGTTTCAGCTTTAGCATCATTCCTTCCAAAGAAATCCCAGGGGTGATCTCCTTCAGAATGGACTGGTTGGATCTCCTTGCAGTTCAAGGGACTCTCAAGAGTCTTCTCCAACACCACAGTTCAAAAGCATCAGTTCTTCAGTGCTCAGCCTTCTTCACAGTCCAACTCTCACATCCATACATGACCACAGGAAAAACCATAGCCTTGACTAGACGGACCTTAGTCGGCAAAGTAATGTCTCTGCTTTTGAAAATGCTATCTAGGTTGGTCATAACTTTTCTTCCAAGGAGTAAGTGTATTCTAATTTCATGGCTGCAGTCACCATCTGTAGTGATTTTGGAGCCCAAAAAAAAAAAAAAAGATCACCTAAGTCAGGTATGTATTTCAAAAGGGATAAAATAGTGAATTGTGCTAAATGTTGCTGTAAGTTTGAGGAAATTGTATGCAAAGAAGTGTCCATTGGTTCTGGCAACATTTTACTGGTGATCAAAAATATCATCATTAGTAAATCAGTGTTAACAAAAACCAGAACCAAGTAAGTAGAAAATGGACAGTAGAAAAGAAAATGGACATTATTATTTAAACAAGATAAAATTGAATACACATATTATTTTGATCCTTCCTGGAAACACCACTATATGGGAGAAACGGATTTTACAAGCCATCAACCTCAAATGACAAAACGAATAAGCTATTAAATAGCAATGAAATACGAACAAATAAACAATTGATAATTGTGTTCGTATATTTGATTACTTGATAATACTGAAACATTAGATGGAAAATCTTTAGATTCTTTTTAAAAATCTAATACTTTTTAGTTCCAATATTTGATTAGGCTTCATTTCCATAATTTAAATTCTTGGATTTCAAGATAGGTGCATCTCATTTGAATTCCCATGAAAATGTCTAATTGTCAGATCATGAATAAGACCATTTTACAAGCTGCTTTGTCTTCTGAGTATAAGCTATCTAAACTGCAGAATGTGGGATTATAACCTGAAATAGTCCATAGAACTCAAGCAGGTCACAGGGTCCTGGCAAATTAGGTTACCCTCCTCTTTTGCTTCCCTGGTGGCTCAGAGGGTAAAGCATCTGCTTTCAGTGTGGGAGACCTGGATTTGATCTCTGGGTCGGGAAGGTCCCTGGAGAAGGAAATGGTAACCCACTCCAGTACTCTTGCCTGGAAAGTCCCATGGACAGAGAAGCCTGGTAAGCTACAGTCCATGAGGTGACAAAGAGTCAGACAGGACTGGGCCACTTCACTTCACTTCTCCTTTTATTTAGAGCAACCAGGCACAGTCACAGGCCCAATGTTGCCAAGTCCCCCTACTTTTAAGAGAAAATATTTATAGTCTATATTTTTTAGAGAATATTATTGAAGAATGAGTCAAGTTCTTATGACTTTGCTGTTTTACTTTTGTTTTACTTATTAAAGTAAATAAATATATAGAACAATATTCAGATCAGAGCAATGTTTCATGAATCACAGCTGTAGTTTGATACAGGTAAAAGAATTCTGCAAAAGTCAATTGAAAGCATGCTTTGTGGAATTCAAAATGAAGAGTATTTTATAATCTGTAAGTTTATACCACACATTATTTATATCAGTAAAAAGTTATATCAAACATGCATGAATCAAACATGCATCCATATGTTTTGCCACAGAGCTGGTTATTAAATATCTATCAGCAAGAAACTATTTGTAATGAAAAGATTTCTAAAAAAATTCTACAAATCAGAGTAGGGGAAGGTGGAGGAAAGAGAGATAGATTAAAGTGTCTCAAAAATTATAAGAAAAGTCAATGTTCAGTACTGGAAATTAAATATCTAATCATGGAATTTCTGAAAAGAGAGAAAGGAGGAAAACATTATTTAAAAATAACAGAATACTATTTCTCAGAATTGTATGGACACACTTAGAATAGGATAAAATAAATTTAAAAAAAATACACACCAAAATGCATAAGCAAGAAAGATCAGAACACCAGGATAAAAAGTAGTTTCTGAGAATTTCTACTGAAGGGAAAGAACAGCTGCAAGATGACAGTATGAAGTAATACAAATAAAAAACATAGTAACTTCACAAGAGAAATACAGAAAATGAAAGTTAAAATATAATGCCTTCAAAATTCTGATGAAGTTTAGAATTGTACCCTGGCTAAATTATCTATTGAATGTAAGGGATAGGTAAAGATATACTAGATATACTGAATTTTTAAAACTTCCCCCAATGTATCCTTTCCCAGAAGTCTCTGGAGGTATGAACATGAAGCACAACTTACAAATAGGAAGATAATATATACAGGAGACACTAGCTCCAATAGGGCTTGTGCTGTGCTTAGTTGTTCAGTCATGTACTGACTCTTTGCGACCCCATGGACTGTAGCCCATCAGGCTCCTCTGTCCATGGGATTCTCCAGGCAAGAATACTGGAGTGAGTTGCCATTCCTCCAAGGGATCTTCCCAAACCAGGGATCGAACCCAGGTCTTCCACATTGCAGGCAGATTCTTTACCATCTGAGCCACCGTGGAAGCCCATGAATACTAGAGTGGGTAGCCTATCCCTTCTCCAGGGGAAGAACTTCCCATCCAGGAATTGAACCAGGGACTCCTGCATCACAGGTGGAATCTTTACCACCTGAGCTACCAGGGAACCTCAAGGATCCAGTAGAAAAGAAGACAAAGGGATTTTCTGGACTAAGAGAAAAAAAATAATAATAACAGACTTCTGAGGGACAGACTGGTAGCCCACTGATAGTTTGTTTGGAGCAGGAGGACGGATAACTTTAGAATGCATGATACCAGAAAACAACAACAAAAATTCAGCCTGACGCCTTTGACTATTTTGAGAAAAATTTTCTGACTATTGTAAGTTGAGAGGAAAACCTTACCTGGCACACATCCAGTACCAACTGAAAATAAACTGCCTTTCTTTGAATACTAGGAAAAATACAAAGGGATATAAGAAAGGAAATGCAATCAAAATATGCTGTGTGGTTAAGGTTAAAACTAAAATTTAGAGCTAGGATACAATTTAGCCAAAGCATGAGCATGATATATCCATGTCCACACTAAAGAGTACAACAGACCCAAAATATCACCTGTTTTCCTCTGGTATTTTCCAAGTTTAATTTTAGAACCTCATTGTGTCTCATCTATAGTCACATTTCTTTTTATTAATCAGTCTCTTCCTCTTTTCTTCAATTCAGGCAAGAGTGTGTGCAAGCATGAACAAATGGAACATTTTTGCATGAATGTGTTTGAATTTTTCAGAGACAAATTATCCTTGCTGGCCCTTCTAAAAACTGCTTAAAATGTGGTATGATTATCTCAATTACTTAAGCAAGTTTCCAAAATTGCAGTAAGCTAGCCTTTGCTAGATACATAATTTTAAATCTAATGTGATTAGGCTATTATTTCTCTAAATATTTTGAGCAGAATAATTTAAAATATCTAATGTACAGAGTTTACTTAATGAAATGTGTGTAGAAATGAAAAATAAACATTTGCCTTATGGTTCACTGTGGCTTAATATAAAGATAGCAGGTATGTAGCTAGTTCTATTTCAGGGTGATTCATTCAAAAGCTATATTTTCAAACATAAACCTTTATAACTATTTTTTTAAAAACTGTCTATTAGAGTCATTAAAACATACCTATACAACTTTTGGCTAATATATTTCTAATTGCTAATTTACATGCATTTGTTAAATTATTTCTTTTGCCCTACCTATTCCTAATGTACATGAAGTAATCAAATTGCTTTCTTCCTATAGGCAGTAAGAGAAAATGGAAACCAAACACTTTTCATTTTGTTCCAGTTTGTTAGTTTTCTCTTCAGATATTAATTCCTGAAAGTGTGAAGTATAAAGCCTTTAAATATGGATTCCAAATGGAAATCTCTTTTGTTTTACAATCAGAGCAAGGAATCCTTGGTGTATGTTTAACTTACCAGTACATGGTAACTTATTTGTTTCTACATTATTTAATAAAAATCATTTCCCAATCAGAATTAGTCCTATTCATAATAAATTGAGCCACTTGGTGCTCATTTCATTATGCCTTTTGATTATTAATGATGCTGCATTTGAAAAAAAATCTTTTCACGTTTGTTCATCCTTTAAAATTGTGCACTTTTGTTAAAAACAGCTATTCATCTCTGATAATGTTCCTATTGACTGTGATTATTCTTTATTGAAAGGTCTTCTTTTCCTTCAACTCTTAGTACTCTTTATTTCTCTCCCATTATTTTCTTTTCTCTAGATCCATTATTTGCTCTATCTTACTCCTCTGATCACTTAATTTGAGGTTTTATATGGCAAATCTCTTTCCCAGAACCTTTGATATATATGAATTTTACTTCCATTTCTCTTAATTTAACAAAGAAACACTGTTTAAAATAATTGAAATTGTTTGAAAAACATGTGTTTGGGATAGTGGTAATACTCAGAATCTGTACAAGAATGGAAGTGACTTTCTCACTCTCCATGTTTAAAAAGAGAGCACAGATGGTAGGGTTAGATCAAGGGTCTTATCAACGAAGTGAAGCTGACTGATCTCCAAGAATTTGGCTCAGAGTTATACAGTCATTGCAAGAAAATATCTTGGTATATCAGTCAGTACATGTCAGTATGGGCAGAAACAGATGGTACATCCAAGATGGGTAATTTGAAGATATATTTTTAAGGAGTTGTGTACAAAAGGGAAAAAAAAGGCTGTGAGAAAACCTCAAAGGGATAGTGAAGTGATATGGGCACAGCAGTTCATGATTAAAACTCTGAAACTCTTCAGCCTCGAGGGAAAAAGAGGGAGAGGGAGATGTGTGGAGAAGGCTCTTTGCAGAAAAGCTCTGGATTTTCAACCAGGGTTGCAGCCCCCAGAGGCAACAATGAAGGGTGACTTGAATTTCATTTTCTTCCTGTTATTGATCTCCACTGGTGGTTCCCACTGGGCAAACATGAACTGAAGTCAGAGGCCCAGAGAAAGAAGCAGAATAGTGCACATTGTCAGCTTCTCAAAACTCAGGACAAGGTGGATGGCAGATCTCAAGGCCAGGGAAGGTACTCAGCACACCAGGCATAATTATTATGATCTGTTCTACCCTGTCCTTCTTATTACATGTTGCATTAAGCAAATTATTATATTTTAATAATGCTCATTCCATTTAATAAATATTTCTTAAGAAATAGGCTCAGTGAAATTAATAAAGTAAATAATTTATGAAAAGTCTAAAGATAAAAATATCTCAAGTAATAAAAGTACATATCAGTATGTTAAAATTTTTGAAAATTGATAGAAATCAAAGAGAAGCTGAAAGAGGAACAATAGAGGTCTGGGATTCAGTATTCAAAATTTCAATAATAAAATGAGTGAGGTGAATTATAGAGCAGCAATAACAATAATAATACATCATCTAAAATTCATTCCTCAAGCAGTGTTCAACTTGTTCTAGAACATTTATAAAAAGGTGTCACATACCTTTATGGCTGTCTCTTATACACATCTAGATGTGTATAAGAGACAGGCAAAGAAGTGTCCATTGGTTCTGGCAACATTTTACTGGTGATCAAAAATATCATCATTAGTAAATCAGTGTTAACAAAAACCAGAACCAAGTAAGTAGAAAATGGACAGTAGAAAAGAAAATGGACATTATTATTTAAACAAGATAAAATTGAATACACATATTATTTTGATCCTTCCTGGAAACACCACTATATGGGAGAAACGGATTTTACAAGCCATCAACCTCAAATGACAAAACGAATAAGCTATTAAATAGCAATGAAATACGAACAAATAAACAATTGATAATTGTGTTCGTATATTTGATTACTTGATAATACTGAAACACTAGATGGAAAATCTTTAGATTCTTTTTAAAAATCTAATACTTTTTAGTTCCAATATTTGATTAGGCTTCATTTCCATAATTTAAATTCTTGGATTTCAAGATAGGTGCATCTCATTTGAATTCCCATGAAAATGTCTAATTGTCAGATCATGAATAAGACCATTTTACAAGCTGCTTTGTCTTCTGAGTATAAGCTATCTAAACTGCAGAATGTGGGATTATAACCTGAAATAGTCCATAGAACTCAAGCAGGTCACAGGGTCCTGGCAAATTAGGTTACCCTCCTCTTTTGCTTCATATTTCTTAAAAAATAACTATTATTGCATCAAAATAATATCTTTTTTCTTCACTAACTATTAATAACAAGATTTATTAAGGAGAAAAATTTTTTAACTCGAGATTAAAATATGAGCAATAAAGTAAACCTGAGCTCCAAAATCACTGCAGATGGTGACTGCAGCCATGAAATTAAAAGACTCTTACTCCTTGGAAGAAAAGTTATGACCAACCTAGATAGCATATTCAAAAGCAGAGACATTACTTTGCCAACAAAGGTCCATCTAGTCAAGGCTATGGTTTTTCCAGAAGTCATGTATGAATGTGAGAGTTGGACTACAAAGAAAGCTGAGCACTGAAGAATTGATGCTTTTGAACCGTGATGTTGGAGAAAACTCTTGACAGTCCCTTGGACTGCAAGGAGATCCAACCAGTCCATTCTAGAGGACATCAGTCATGAGTGTTCATTGGAAGGACTGATGTTGAAGCTGAAACTCCAATACTTTGGCCACCTGATGCAAAGAGCTGACATTTGAAAAGACGCTGATGCTGGGGAAGATTGAGGGCAGGTGGAGAAGGATAACAAAGGATGAGATGGTTGGATGGCATCACCAACCTAATGGACATGAATTTGGGTAAACTCTGGGAGTTGGTCATGGACAGGGAGGCTTGGCATGCCACAGTTCATGGGGTTGCAGAGAGTCAGACACGACTGAGTGACTGAACTGAACTGTTTGAAATATGATTTCAGCCTTCTAAAATATTTCTGGACACTAATGATAAGTGTTGATGATATTCAAAAATTTTTAGGACATGATAAATGTTTTTTCATTAGTGTATGTAAATATTAGTATTTATAAACCTTGCTTAAACTTTTATAACCTGTTTTCTTTTATATCAACTACCAACAAAAGTGGGGGCTTCCCTGGTAGCTCAAAGGTTAAAGCATCTGCCTGGAATGCGGGAGACCTGGGTTCAATCCCTGGATTGGGAAGATCCCCTGGAGAAGGAAATGGCAACCCACTCCAGTACTCTTGCCTGGAGAATCCCATGGAGGGAGGAGCCTGGTAGGCTACAGTCCATGGAGTCGCAAAGAGTCGGACACGACTGAGCAATAAGAAAGTACCAAGAAAAGTGTGTTAATATTTGGTTCCATCATTATGTATTGGTCTATTTTTCTTTGTAGTCATTAATTTTGCCTTATATATTGTAGTAGGTTGACTAGTGTCCTTCGTAATTCAAATCCATCTGCAACTTTAGAATGTGATTTTATTTGAAAATCCTCTTTGTAAGATATAGTTAAATTAAGGTGAGGTCATAACTGTATTAGGGTAGATCCTAAAACAAAGTCTGATGTTTTATAAACAAAGAAAACAGATAAAGAGACATACAAAAGAATGATAGCAACCACAAGAAGCTTGGAGAAAGAGATGGGATGGGTTGTCTTTCAGAATCTCCAGAAGAAACCTACCTTGCCAACACTTGATTTTGGACTTCAGGCCTCAAGAAATTTTAGCACTAAAAGCTATTCTTTTAAGCCACCTATAGTTTGTGGTACTTTTGTTATAGCATTCCTAGGAAACTAATATATGTATTTTGAGGTTGTACCTATAGACATATACAAATTTAAAAGTATTATAGATCCATTTGATGTATGGAATGTTTATCATAATGAATTAATATCATTATTGCTCATAATGAAATCTGACTTAAAATTTTTTTTCTTCTATTAATATGGTAACATCATTTTTTCTGCTAATTTTTTAATGGTGTATCTTTTTTCTACATTTTATTATCTTTCATTGTCTTTATGTTTTCATTATTTTATGTTTTATGTATTTTTCTTTTCTACAGCACATTGATAGATTCCCCCAAGTAGTAACTCTTTAAATTTTCCCTAAGCATTTACTCAATTTCACTTTTATTTTTGGGCTTTCCTGGTGGCTCAGAGATAAAGAATCTGCCTTCCAGTGCAGGAGACACAGGTTCAGTCCCTGGGTCAGGAAGATCCCCTAGAGAAGGATGTGCTTATTTAAATGGAAAGTGTCATTTTGTTCTTTCTCTTTGTCCTACCTAGATATTCCTTGCATCTTTTTCCTTAATTCCTTCAGTTCAGTTCAGTTCAGTCGCTCAGTCGTGTCTGACTCTTTGAGACCCCATGAATCGCAGCACGCCAGGCCTCCCTGTCCATCACCAATTCCCGGAGTTCACTCAGACTCACGTCCATCAAGTCAGTGATGCCATCCAGCCATCTCATCCTCTGTCGTCCCCTTCTCCTCCCACCCCCAATCCCTCCCAGCATCAGAGTCTTTTCCAGTGAGTCAACTCTTCGCATGAGGTGGCCAAAGTACTGGAGTTTCAGCTTTAGCATCATTCCTTCCAAAGAAATCCCAGGGCTGATCTCCTTCAGAATGGACCGGTTGGATCTCCTAGCAGTCCAAGGGACTCTCAAGCATCTTCTCCAACACCACAGTTCAAAAGCATCATTTCTTCAGCGCTCAGCCTTCTTCACAGTCCAGCTCTCACATCCATACATGACTACTGGAAAAACCATAGCCTTGACTAGACGGACCTTAGTCGGCAAAGTAATGTCTCTGCTTTTGAATATGCTATCTAGATTGGTCATAACTTTTCTTCCAAGGAGTAAGCGCTTTTTAATTTCATGGCTGCAGTTATTATCTGCAGTGATTTTGGAGCCCCAAAAAATAAAGTCTGACACTGTTCCTTACTTCCTTACCCTCTTTCAAACTAATTATTTCTTGTGTGATTCAATTGCTTTCTCTTTATTTGTTCTGAAGTTATGAGTTATTTCTATTATTTTAGTAATTACTCTAGAAATCACAACATTTTAAATTATCACAGTTGTGGTTAATCGGAAACTTTATCTTCCACCTGAGCAAGAACACCCATCAAGGAGTTTAATTCCTAAAGCTTTCCTCTCAAATTGTACCCCAAATCACTGCAAATGGTGATTGCAGCCATGAAATTAAAAGATGCTTACTCCTTGGACGAAAAGCTATGACCAAGCTAGGTAGCATATTCAAAACCAGAGACATTACTTTGCCAGCAAAGGCCCATCTAGTCAAGGCTATGGTTTTTCTAGTGGTCATGTATGGATGTGAGAGTTGGACTGTGAAGAATCTCTGGCCTTCCATCTGAGATCACATTAATTCTTTTTTAAGTTTCTTATTTCTGTAATTATCTCCCTTCTGTCTAAAGTGTTCACTATAATTTTCTATAGTAATTATATGCTTATCATAAACAGTTTATGATCAGAGAATGTCATTGTTTATTTTTATTGTAGGCTTAGACTTTGCTTCTGTCCTATTCTCTCTTTCCATCAACCCTTGCAATATTAAAAACAATATATGTGAAAGAATTTATGTTCCTTATTTGTTAATATTTTTCCATATTTTACTTCTAATTATCACTCTCTGTTATATGGATAATTGATTCTGACCTCTCTTCCAGTTTTCCAATTTTCTCCTTAGCTATGTCTGTTCTGATGTTAAAACTTAGACATTTTGTTTGAACTTCCATTAGTTGTTTAAATGTCCTAAAAAGTCAGTTTGGTTCATTGCCTCATCTGTAAGCTAAAGTTTCATAATATCCCATTTCTTGAAAGTCAGCATATTTCTTTAAGTATAGTGTTAAATTTCTAGTAATTAATCTCAGACTAATAATTCAGATCTCTGAATAATATATCACACTGCTTCTGTTATCTGTTATTACTGCTGATTTTTGTTATGGTGTTATGCTTCATACATTCATTTTTTTTTTTTTATCATAGACTGCTAAAAATAGTTGTAGGTGTTTCAGGGGGCCCAGAATAAAGGTGTTTATTTTCCAGAGAGAATTTAGTTTTTGGGCCAAGAATATAAGGGTGCATCTAGTACCATATCATTTTAACTTAAGCATATGACTTGGAGGCTTAATTGGATCCTCTCTGTACAAATATTAGGGCTGCAAATACCAGCTTTTGACTTTAGTTTCTCTAATGTATTTTCCTTTGCTGTGTTCAACAATAAAGAAATTATTTTCCCAGTCTCCTGGGATGTGTGTTTTGAAAGAATAGTGGGTAGATTCCTAGTCAGAATTATTGGCTGTTTCTTCTGTACCTCACACAATTTATCAAAACTGATGTTGCTGTCTTATATTTAATCTCATTTTACGTTAGTTTATATCATGATAACTGTTTCCTACATTTTCACCTCTTCTATGTATTTGAGATATTTTTTAATCCTTTATTTTAAGTTGCTGTCAGCAAGAAGGTTGGTCCCAGTAGCCTGCTATATTTCCTGAATCATATATCACACCTTCCATAATATTTATCTGGATTGGAAATGTCTTGATAGTCCTCTACCTCCACTGTTGTCTTCATATCCACTTACTGATATGAAGCTATAAGTTGATGAGACTGCTTTTTTCAACTCCTATATAATTGTATAAATGTAATTATTCATAGTACCTTAAAAAAAGCTTTTTATTTTGTATTGGGGTATGTGTGTTAGTTGTTCAGTCATGTCTGATGCTTTGCAGCTCCATAGATTGTAGCCATCAGGCTCCTCTGTCCATGGGTTTCTCTAGGCAAAAATACTGGAGTGGATTTCCATTCCCTTCTCCAGGGTATCTTCCTGGCCCAGGGCCAGTTAACAAATAATGTTGTGATGGTTTCAGGTAAACATCAAAGGGACTCAGCCATACATATACATGTATCCATTCTCCCCCAAACTCCCCTCCCATCCAGGCTGCCACATAACATTAGGGAGAATTCCTCATGCTATACAGTAGGTCTTGTTGGCTATCCATCTTAAAGTTTGCAGTGTATACATGTGCATCCCAAATTCCCGAACTGTCCCTTCCCCTCACCTTTCCCCCTGGCAACCATAAGCTCATTCTAGAAGTCTGTGAATCTATTTCTGTTTTTTAATTAAGTTCATTTGTATCATTTCTTTCTAGATCCAACATATAAGGGATGTCATACAATATTTCTCCTTTATTGTCTGACTTCACTCAGTATGACACTCTCTAGGTCCACCAAGTTGCTACAAATGGCATTATTTCATTTTTTCAATGGCTGGCTAATATTCCACTGTATATATGTGCACTGTATTACATATATACAGTAATATTTCACTGTATATATGTGCATTGTATATATATGCACTGTAAATATGTACACTTCTTTATCCATTACTCTGTCAGTGAACATTTAGGTTGTTTCCATGTTCTGGCTATTGTAAATAGTGTTATAATGAACCTTGGTGTACAAGTGTCTTTACAGATTATGTTTTTCTCCGGGTATATGTCCAGGAGTGGAATTGCAGGGTGATGCATGCTCATTAACTCAGTCTTGTCCCACTCTTTGTGATCCCATGGGCTATAGCACTCCAGGCTATTCTGTCCATGGGATTTTCCCAGACAATAATACTGGAATGGGTTGCCATTTCCTCCTCCAGGGTATCTTACTGACCCAGGGACTGAACTCGTGTCTCCTGCATCCCTTGAATTGGCAGATGAATTCTTTACTACTGAACCACCTGGGAAGATGGGCATAAGGTAGCTCTAATTTAGTTTCTTAAGGAACCTCCATACTGTTCTCCATAGTGGCTGGGCCAATCTACATTCCCACCAACAGTATAGGAGAGTTCCCTTCTCTCCATATGCTCTTCACCATTGATTGTTTGTGGATTTTTTGGTGATAGCCACCTTAGCCACCTGATGTGAAAAGATGACTCATTGGAAAAGACCATATGCTGGGAAAAATTGAGGGCAGAAGGAAAAGGGGGTGACAGATGATGAAACAGTTGAGTGGTATCACTGACTCAATAGACGTGAGTTTGCGCGAGGTCTGGGAGATAGTGAAGGACAGAGAAGCCTGACATGTGGCGGTCCACGGGATTGCAAAGAGTTTGACAGAGTAACTGAACAACAGAAATATTCTGGCTGGCGTGTCATTGTAGTTTTGTTTTTCATTTCTCTAATAATTAGTGATATTGAACATCCTTTCATGTGCCTGTTGCTGATCTGTGTCTTCTTTATAGAGATATCTGTTTATGTCTTCTGCCCATTTTTTGAGTAGGCCATTTATTTTGATGCTGTTAAGCATCATGAGCTCATTGCAAATTTTGGAGACTACTCCTTTATAGGTCACATTATTTGCGAATATTTTCTCCCCATCTGTGAGTTGTCTTTTTGTTTTGTTTATTGTTTTCTTTCTTATGCAAAAGCTTTTGAATTTAAGTAGGTCTTTTTAATTTTTTTTTGTTTTTATTTCCATTATGCTGGCAGACAAATTGAAAAAGATATTGCTGCAGTTTATGTTAGATATTGTTCTGCCTATGTTTTCCTCTATGAGTTTTAGTGTCTGGTCTCACATTTAGGTCTTTAATCCATTTTGAGCTTATAATGGGATTCAGCAAAATCCGTTATAAGAGGGAAGTTTATACCAGTACAATCTTACCTCAAGAAATAAGAAAAATCTCAAATAACCTAACCTTACACCTCAGATGGTAAAGCATCTGCCTACAATGTGGGAGATCCGGGTTCAATCCCTGAGTTGGGAAGATCTCCTGGAGAAGGAAATGGCAACCCACTCCAGTACTCTTGCCTGGAAAATCCATAGATAGAGGAGCCTGGTAGGCACGGTTCATGAGGTCGCAAAGGGTCAGACATGACTGAGAGACTTCACTTTCACTTTCACACCTAAATCAACTAGAGGCAAAAGAACAAGCAAAACCTCAAGTTATTAGAAGGAAAGAAAAAGATGAGAGCAGAAATAAATTACATAATAGAAAACAATTGCAAAGATCAATGAAACTAAATGCTGGTTCTTGGAAAAGATAAGCAAATTTGATAAACCTTTAGCCAGACTCATCAAGAAAATAATGGCGAGACTTCAAATCAATAAATTTGGAAATGAAAAAGGAGAAGTTGCAACTGACTTCACAGAAATACCAAGGATCATAAAAAACTTCTATGAGCAACTTTATGCCAATAAAATGGACAAACTGGAAGAAATGGACATATTCTTAGAAAGGTACAGCTTCCCAAGACTGAAACAGGAAGAAATAGAAAATATGAACAGGCCAATTACAAGCACTGAAATTGAAACTGACTAAAAATCTCCCAACACACAAAAGTCTGGGACCTGATAGTTTTACAGGAGAATTTTATCAAACATTTACAGAAGAGCTAAAACGTATCCTTCTGAAACTTGTAAGAAATGCAAAGGAAGGAAAATTTTCAAAGTTATTTTATGAGTCCATCATCATGCTGGTATCAAAACCCAGACAAAGATACCACAAAAAAGGAAAATTACTGACCAATATCACTGTTGACCATGTATAACACCTTTTAAACTATACTGTTTTCCTTTGTATGCTTTAGTATACATTTCCCTGACTTGGCTTCTCTCCAAACCAAACCAAAAGAAGTTCTCTTTTCAGTCTTATTCTTAACCACATATATATAAACATTTCAGTCAATATTTATAATCACTTTAACTTCAATCTACATAGCCTTGAAAGAAAATCACATGGACTTGTATAAATAGGAGCATTCCCAATCAAGAACTCTGAGACTTTGTTCCCAACTTCAGTTGTATTACTTCCAAAGATTTCATTGTTTGACAATATTTTCTCAGCCCAAAGTTGAAAATATTATGAATTTCTGCAAAAACTAATGTTTTGAGTGTTTTTAAATAGGATTATGGATGTGAGAGTTGGACTGTGAAGAAAGCTGAGTGCCAAAGAATTAATGCTTTTGAACTGTGGTGTTGGAGAAGACTCTTGAGAGTCCCTTGGACTGCAAGGAGATCCAACCAGTCCATCCTAAAGGAGATCAGTCCTGCATGTTCATTGGAAGGACTGATGCTGAAGCTGAAACTCCAATCCTTTGGCCACATCATGTGAAGAGTTGACTCATTGGAAAAGACCCTGATGCTGGGAGGGATTGGGGGCAGGAGAAGGGGACGACAGAGGATGAGATGGCTGGATGGCATCACCAACTTGATGGATGTGAGTTTGAGGGAACTCCAGGAGTTGGTGATGGACAGGGAGGCCTGGCATACTGTGATCCATGGGGTTGCAAAGAGTTGGAAAAAACTGAGCAACTGAACTGAACTGAACTGAAATAGGATTCTAGGGAAGCAGCAGTTGAAGAGATATTTATTCTATTTGGTATTGTCTAATAACTTGAATTATTATTTATGAATGCAAATATTAACATCAGAATTTTAAAATATCAATGCATGCATTATTTAATAGATGATTATCTTTTTTTTTTAAAGTTCTTTTACTAAATATATTTATTGGCACTCATTAAAATTCGGAGAATGCAATGGCACCCCACTCCAGTACTCTTGCCTGGAAAATCCTATAGACAGAGGAGCCTGGAAGGCTGCAGTCCATGGGGTAGCAGAGGGTCGGACACAACTGAGTGATTTCACTTTCACTTTTCACTTTCATGCATTGGAGAAGGAAATGGCAACCCACTCCAGTGTTCTTGCCTGGGGAATCCCAGGGACAAGGGAGCCTTTTGGGCTGCCATCTATGGGGTTGCACAGAGTTGGACATGACTGAAGTGACTTAGCAGTAGCAGCAGCAGCAGAAGAAGAGATTGTAGAATATTGACATTTTGTGAACACTTTTTAAAATGACATTTTGAAATATGGATACATTGTCTTTTGTCTTGGAAATGTTAGACTACGTGGGTGAATTTTAGTGTTCTGTTATTTGCTTATTGAACTTCCCTGGTGGCTTAGACGGTAAAGCATCTGTCTACAATGTGGGAGACCTGGGTTTGATCCCTGGGTCGTGAAGATCCCCTGGAGAAGGAAATGGCAATCCACTCCAGTACTATTGCCTGGAAAATCCCATGGACAGAGGAGCCTGGTAGGCTACAGTCCATGGGGTCGCAAAGAGTCAGATACAACTTCACTTTCACTTTCACTGTGTACTTATGGACAATGAACAGATATATTTGAAAGCTTTATTTTGACCATGATGATTGTTGTTAAAGATTGTGACGTGGTTTGAGCTAACAACAAAATCATTTGGTTAGAAGTTTTTGAAAGTTAAAATGAATGTGTAATAATTTTTAGTTTTAAATCATACACAATTACCTTGCTTCTCTTTAGCCAAATATTCAGTTCAGTTCAGTCACTCAGTTGTGTCCCACTCTTTACAATGTCATGAATTACAGCATGCCAGGCCTCCCTGTCCATCATCAGCTCCCGGAGTTAACCCAAACTCATGTCCATCAAGTCGGTGATGCCATCCAGCCATCTCATCCTCTGTCGTCCCTTTCTCCTCCTGCCCCCAATCCCTCCCAGCATCAGGGTCTTTTCCAATGAGTCAACTCTTCACATGAGGTGGCCAAAGTATTGGAGTTTCAGCTTCAGCATCAGTCCTTCCAGTGAACATCCAGGACACCTTTCGGATGGACTGGTTGGATCTCCTTGCAGTCCAAGGAACTCTCAAGCGTCTTCTCCAACACCACAGTTCAAAAGCATCAATTCTTCAGTGCTCAGACTTCTTCACAGTCCAGCTCTCACATCCACACATGACTACTGGAAAAACCATAGCCTTGACTAGACAGACCTTTGTTGGCAAAGTAATGTCTCTGCTTTTGAATATACTATCTAGGTTGGTCATAACATTCCTTCCAAGGAGTGAGCATCTTTTAATTTCATGGCTGCAATCACCATCTGCAGTGATTTTGGAGCCAAAAAAATTAAAGTCTGACACTGTTTCTACTGTTTCCCTATATATTTGCCATGAAGTGATGGGTCCAGATGCCATGATTTTAGTTTTCTGAATGTTGAGCTTTAAGCCAACTTTTTCACTCTCCTCTTTCACTTTCATCAAGAGGTTTTTTAGCTTCTCTTCACTTTCTGCTGTAAAGGTGGTGTTATCTGCATATCTGAGGTATTTGATATTTCTCCTGGCAGTCTTGATTCCAGCTTGTGCTTCCTCCAGCCCAGCATTTCTCATGATGTGCTCTGCATATAAGTTAAATAAGCAGGGTGACAATATACAGCCTTGATGTACTCATTTTCCTATTTGGAAACAGTCTGTTGTTCCATGTCCAATTCTAACTGTTGCTTCCTGACCTGCATACAGATTTCTCAAGAGGCAGGTTAGGTGGTTTGGTATTCCCATCTCTTTCAGAATTCTCCACAGTTTATTGTGATCCACACAGTCAAAGGCTTTGGCATAGTCGATAAAGCAGAAATAGATGTTTTTCTAGAACTCTCTTGCTTTTTTGATGATCCAGCGGATGTTGGCAATTTGATCTCTGGTTCCTCTGCCTTTTCTAAAAGCAGCTTGAACATCAGGAAGTTCATGGTTCATGTATTGCTGAAGCGTGGCTTGGAGAATTTTGAGCATTACTTTGCTAGCATGAGCTGCTGCTGCTGCTGCTACTAAGTCACATCAGTTGTGTCCAACTCTGTGCGATCCCATAGACGGCAGCCCACCTGGCTCCTCTGTCCTTGGGATTCTCCAGGCAAGAACACTGGAGTGAGTTGCCATTTCCTTCTCCAATGCATGAAAGTGAAAAGTGAAAGAGAAGTCATTCAGTTGTGTCTGACTCTTAGCGACCCCATGGACTATAGCCTACCAGGCTCCTCTGTCCATGGGATTTCCTAGGCAAGAGTATTGGAGTGGTGCCATTGCTAGCGTGTGAGATGAGTGCAATTATGCAATATGTTAGACAACTTGANAACACTGGAGTGAGTTGCCATTTCCTTCTCCAATGCATGAAAGTGAAAAGTGAAAGAGAAGTCATTCAGTTGTGTCTGACTCTTAGCGACCCCATGGACTATAGCCTACCAGGCTCCTCTGTCCATGGGATTTCCTAGGCAAGAGTATTGGAGTGGTGCCATTGCTAGCGTGTGAGATGAGTGCAATTATGCAATATGTTAGACAACTTGAATATCAGAAAAATTTGGCCCAAAAATAAATTATAAAAAATTATAAATACAAATAAATCAATGTATCAATATCAATGCCAATATCAATCGTTTAATTAAAAATAATAGATGATGTCAAAATAAAAATGGTAGAGAAGGAAAAGCTTTTGTTTGGGAAATATTTCAGGAAGGATAAGTTATTTGCTTGATCCTGTACAGTAAACATCGGAGAAGGCATAAGCAAGTATCCAGTAAAGAAATTGAATAAGATTGTGGCTATATAAACAGAATTAATATCACCAATGAGGGATAATTGAATATCATATGTCCAGATATGACATCATTTCACGTGTGTAGAACTTTTTCTAGGAATCTATAACCTGAATCTAATAATAGAAAATGTCAAACAAAACCCAAATGATGAGTTTTTTTTTTTTTTTTAAGAATTTTCCATAAAACTGCCACTGGAAAAAGAAAAATATAAAAAGGGTCTTGCTGTCCTCCAATTTAAATGAGATTTAAAAGACATAACAATTAATGCAAAATCAGAACACCTGTACCAGAATAAAAAAAAAAAAATGATAAGATGCAAACTACTGGTTCAACAGGAACAAATCAGAAAATGGACAGTAGATTAGATAAAATATAATATCAAAACTTTCTTTAATAACTATCTTGACTAATAACATATCCCTTTCTTAGGAAATGAATGGTGAGCTATAATTTAGGGTTAAACTAAAAACCATGATGTATGAAGCTCAATTTAAAATATTAAAAAGAAAGCTGTGGTACATATACACAATGGAGTATTACTCAGCCATTAAAAAGAATTCATTTGAATCAGTTCTAATGAGATGGATGAAATTGGAACCTATTATACAGAGTGAAGTAAGCCAGAAAGAAAAACACCAATATAGTATACTAACACATATATATGGAATATAGAAAGATGGCAGTGATGACCCTGTATGTGAGACAGCAAAAGAGACACAGATGTATAGAGGGGACTTTTGGACTCTATGGGAGAGGAGGAGGGTGGGATGATTTGGGAGAATGGCATTGAAACATGTAAACTAGCATGTAAGAACGAAGCACAAGCCTATGTTCGGTACAGGATACGGGATGCTTGGAACTGGTGCACAGGGATGAGTCAGAGAGATGATGTGGGGTGGGAGGTGGGAGGGGGATTCGGGATTGGGAGCTAATATACACCCATGGTGGATTCATGTCAATGTATGGCAAAACCAATACGGTATTGTAAAGTAAAATAAAGTAAAA
>SJYT01068332.1:33251-46118 GCA_006410635.1 Cephalophus harveyi | reverse complement strand
CTTTATTTTTTTGGGCTCCAAAATCACTGCAGATGGTGACTGCAGCCATGAAATTAAAAGACGCTTACTCCTTGGAAGAAAAGTTATGACCAACCTAGATAGCATATTCAAAAGCAGAGACATTACTTTGCTGACTAAGGTCCGTCTAGTCAATGCTATGGTTTTTCCTGTGGTCATGTATAGATGTGAGAGTTGGACTGTGAAGAAGGCTGAGCACCGAAGAATTGATGCTTTTGAACTGTGGTGTTGGAGAAGACTCTTGAGAGTCCCTTGGACTGCAAGGAGATCCAACCAGTATTCTGAAGGAAATCAGCCCTGAGGTTTCTTTGGAAGGAATGATGCTAAAGCTGAAACTCCAGTACTTTGGCCACCTCATGCGAAGAGTTGACTCACTGGAAAAGACTCTGATGCTGGGAGGGATTGGGGGCAGGAGGAGAAGGGGACGACAGAGGATGAGATGGCTGGATGGCATCACCGACTCGATGGATGCCTCCGGGAGTTGGTGATGGACAGGGAGGCCTGGCGTGCTGCGATTCATGGAGATCCAACCTGTCCATCCTAAAGGAAATCAGTCCTGAATATTCATTGGAAGGACTGATGCTGAAGCTGAAACTCCAATATTTTGGCCACCTGATGCAAAGAACTGACTCATTGGAAAAGACCCTGATGCTGGGAAAAATTGAAGGCAGGAGGAGAAGGGGACAACAGAGGATGAGATGGTTGGATGGCATCACTGACTCTATGGACATGAGCTTGAGTAAGCTCTGGGAGTTGGTGATGGACAGGGAAGCCTGGTGTGCTGCAGTCTGTGGGGTTGCAAAGAGTCGGACATGGGGTTGCATGTGGCTGAACTGACTGAACTGAAGTAACTCTAATCTCTTTCAACTTGGAATAGTTTATCCTTAACAAGTATGACTTGACACTTTGGAAGATTATAGGGGAATTATACTGCAGAATGGCCCTCAAATTAGCTTTATCTGATGTTTCTGCCTGACTGGATTCAGATTATGCATCTGGAAAGTGTTGTGTGAGCAGGAAAACCATAGAAATAATGCTGTGCTCTCAATGCATCCCGTCAGGTGCTACCTGATATTGATATAACTCACTGAGCATTTGATGATATGTGCCAGATTTCTCCTCTATAAGGCTATTGGTTTTAGTTTTTGTAATTAATAAGACTTTTGTGAAGAGGAACTTTGAAAATTATATATATATTCTGTTTCTCATTAAACTTTCATCCACTAGTTTAAACATCCACTCATGTTTCTTAGCTCAGCTAATCATTACTATGATAGTTGTCATATGGTGGTTTTTAAATTTTGTCATTATTTCTACATTTATCTATCAGTTGGCATTTCATCATAAGGGATAACATTTTCTTCTTCTTTTGTGTTTGTTTATTGATATGGATTCTTACTGTATTCAGTGGGCCATCATCAAAATAAATATCATTGTTTATTTGATTCAGAAATCATCCCAGATTTGTCCAGTGAGATCCTGTTCAAGCTGGATCCTGTGTCCCTTCGATATGTATTCCATTATTCTTTGAGCTCTTCCTTACTTTCTAATGTAATATGATGCGCCAGACCAATCTTATATTTTCTGTGACCCAGGCCGGGAACCCAAAATTTCCAAGATCCATTGGTTGTTTTTTAAGGAGAATGGTATTTTAAAACCAAGATCTAATTACAAGGTCTTCTCATTGGTGGACACATATACACACATTCCTATTATCTCTTTATACTGAAATCTATGAATTCATGCTAATACTTCCAATTTTAATCTAACTAACCCCACAACTGTAACTCCCTTATCCAAGAACAAGAAACTTGGTTTCAATTATCCTTAACATATTTGGTAATTGGATCAACAGTCCCTGTGTGTAATAGGTCTATAGCCATTATTTTATCCACCCCTACCCCAAACGGATGGTGTCCTGATCTTTCTCAGACTCTCTACCCCAACTCTAGACTGCCCCTCAAATTCCCTCCTTACCCCGCTCAGTTTCCAGTGCTCCACATCAACCCTCCAACCTGTGTAGGATTCCTTGTCATCCCACTGAGGCTCCAGTGCCTGCCTTTAGCCATGACAGAACCAAACCCTCAACACTGATGTCTGCCTTGCTTTGTCCACATAATGGCTTTTGACTATATTATTTACAAAGGAGCCAGGGACTCCTACTTTATTTAGAGGGGAGACAAGGAGTGCATTATTTAGAAATGCAGCCGGAGAACGCAGGAATGTAGAAAGGCATGCAGTAAACGGATACATTCTTGTTGGGGATACTTAGAAAACGAGCAGACTAGGGGAATGGTCATAGGAAAAGTCAGTAAAGGTACCTGGCAAGGAAGAAGTGGGTGTTTAATGGAATCTCGGAAACGATGATGGAGGCAGACCTCAGAACTGTAGTGGTGTGTTGTTGAGTTGCTAAGTCTTGTCTGACTCTTTTGGACCACGTGGACTGTAGCCCGCCAGCCTCCTCTGTTCAAAAGGTTTTCCAGGCAAGAATACTGGAGTGGGTTACCATTTCCTTCTCTAGGGGATCTTCCCCAACCCAGGGATTTAACCCGCATCTCCCCTGTCTCCTGCACTGCAGGAGGATTCTTTACCATTGTACCATCTGGGAAGCCCCCAGAACTGTGTAGGGGGTGCATCAGAGGAAAGGGAGCTGAGTGGTGTGTACAGAAATGGAAAGGAGGATAGCGGTAGATGCTTTGACATGAGGCTATTACAGACAAAAGTGAATCTACATTGTTGAGGTGGGAATTGAGAGATATCCAATAAGTATGTTGAATATAGGTTATTCAAAACTTTAAAAAAGTAAAGCAGTCAGATTATTCTGGGCCCTTGGAAACTAGGAAGTTTCCCAGAAGCAGGATGTAGGAACTCTGAGTCATAAGGCCCATTATTGCACAAATATCTACAACAATGAGAATTCATAAATGTACCACTGAAACTCCAAGAAAAGTAAGCAAAAATGTTTTTAGTAAGTGAGGAATAGTTCATGGAAATTAGTAAGATATAATACTTGCTATTACTAATTAGGTACATAAAGAGTCACTCTTTTTTTTTTTTTTTGATTTAGTGTATTTAAAAAATATTTTTTAGATTACTTTGAGATTCACAGCAAAATTGAGCAGAAGGTATAGAGATTCCCTACTTACCTTCTTCTCTTACACATGCATAGCTTCTCCCATTCTGATGGCTCCCCCCAACAGGTACATTTGTTACAATTGATGAATTTACGTTAATATATCATTATTACCCAAAGTGTGTAGTTTACCTGAGGGTTCATGCCAGTGTTATACATTCTATGGGTTTGGACAAGTGTATAGTATATGTTTTCACTATTAGAGTATCATACAGAGTAGTCTCTCTGCCCTAACATCTATGCCCTGTTTATCTTTCTACTTTATTTTATGAACAGAAAGACCATTCATAAAAATTTCCATTGAGTCATTTCCAATTTATTGCTCCATTTCTATTTTGTTACAAATTTCTCAAATGTGCATTATCTTGCTAAGATATTCCTGAGGAATTTAATCCCATTGCTGGGAAGTAAATACTATGATAACCTAGAGACCCATTTCCATTTGTCATGAAGTCCACAACCCACAATCCAACAAACTTATAAAGGCCACACCACTTGATCTTTCCCTGGTTCATGTACAAATCTTTACTTTATCAAGCTTCTTGAGGTTGTCTTGATGCCTCAAGTGAACCCCCAAGTCTTGAGCTATTTCTTTAAGGAGTTAGTTCTTAATAGTTTTAAGAACTGTAAGCTATGCAAAGTATCTGCTTCTAGAAAGTTCTGTAATACAGTAAGAGCCTATAAGAACATCTAATAGAAATATGATTAGTGAATAATTGGCTCTGTTTTTATAAAAGTTAACATTTTAAAGAATTGATTTTATCACTTACATTTTAATGTTTGTTTCCATTTAATTATTTGACATTAAACACAAGAAAAACTCTAACAGTTTAATTTTATGCCATTTTTCTGCCTTTAAAAGGGAGCAATGCTATTTTTTATAAAAGAAAAAGATGAAGAAGAACAATTTAGCTGCTTAACCATGCCCAGGACTGGCTAGAAATCAAAATGATATATTCTTAATTAGTAGCTGCTTTATAACCTTAATTTTTCTAGTGGAAAAAAATGTAGAAATATTTTAGCACTTATAAAATAACTCTTTTAGCCAAAATTATGAGTATTTTATATGTTTTACATGAATATTAAAAAAAAAACTTTTACATGTTTCAAAATACTTCAGAATCTGTAAGTCTAAAACTGTTCTTAAAATCAGGTTTATTTTATAAAATACTTCAGAGGACTCCAAAAGAAATATGAAAATGTAGTGGCCAAAGAAAAATGTCACATCAGCAGGGTTAGAAAGAAATTGAGGCAATGAATTAAAAAAAATCACCTTGGGAATTGTGATAAGGGAAAAAAGGGAAAAAACAAAGTTTAGAGACATGATACTTCCTTGACTGTGGGTCAACCATATAACAGACCCCACTCCCCATCTCACGAAGAAGAATAAAATTGAAGGAAAGGAACTGAAAACTCATATTGCTCAACTCTATGATATGAAACCCAAGGTAGCTGCAGTTCAACTTGACTGAGAGATGTGGAGCAGTGAGGGCTAAGCTGGTCCCCATGAGCCGGGCCATGGCTCCCTGGGCAGCCGTCTTTCCTCATACGCCCTGCCTAATTAGTGAGTATCTGCAGTTGTCCTTGTCACCTCAAACTGCTCTTGGTTGCCTTTCATTACTCCAGACAGGTCCAGGTATAATCCCTAAACTAACCTTGCTTAACTATAAAGGAGTGGCAGAAATGACTAGAGAGGAGACGGTGGTAGGCACAGGGCAGAGAGGGAGGGGGGATGGAGGAAGGGGTGTGTGCTTGCATTGTAGCTGGGAGAGAATGTTCCAGAACACAGGACCTGATATGTGATGGAGGATGCACTCACGCAACCACTGCATACCCTTTCTTTTAATTAGTTGACTTTTACTTAATAAAATAGTCTGGCCTTGGTGCATTAAATAATAATGATTTTAATCATGATAGTCAGCAATAAGCTTTATGTACATTGCATATCAATTAAAATGCTTATGCAGTAACATCTTACTTTCTTTCTTAGACTGTCCTTTTTTTCCCTTAAATACATGAGGATGGAAAAAAGCAATTTTACTGACAAATAAAGCCAGGGAAGATTAAAAGCTAAGCAGGATGCAGTATCTCTGAATTCCCTTCCAACCTTTATATGGCAGCCACCTCTGTGTATATGTTTTGGATTTTGCATTTTTCTCTTTCCCTTAACTTCATATCAGGTTCCCACAGCTGGACCACAGTCCGTGTGCTCATCATATTCATGCTACCTTGATAGATGCCCATTACACTTACATACTCTGATTCTATCAACTGGCACTTGGACTGTTTCCAGTTTTCATTATCTCTGAATAGTTCTGCTATGAAGTTCTTTACACAACTTACCTTTGGTCATCTTTTAGCCTAATTCCTTAGGATGTACCCTTCAAAGTGAAATTGTAAAGCATCAAATATAAATATCTTCTGACTCTTTTTCTTATATTACCAGATTTCTCTCCAGACTGAAACAACTTATAATATCTACAGTAATAGTTGTATTTTCCCACAGAATTGTGAAAATATTGGGATGTGTTACTTTTATTTATTTTAATAGGTATATATTACCACAAAGCTTGAATTGTTACTGAGGCAGTGGAATTTTCGCAATTTGTACTTTTTAGCAGGTATTTCCCTTTTTCAATTATAAAGTCATGTATTTGTATGAATTATTTATGTATGTTGAATGCTAAGCTTTAGTAATGTTCATCACTTTTCCCTCATTCTGTTGCATTCCTACCTATTTAATAGATTTTTACAGTATTTTGCTTTCATTTTTATATTTATGAAGTTATCCATCTTTTCTCTGATGACAATTTCAATATTTTCAGTATTTAGTGTAGTTTCTTTTCTTCACAGAGATTCCGTATGCTTTCTCCAATTTTATTTTAGTTTTTAATTGCTGAAGTCTTTCAACCCAGCTGGAGTTTACTTTAGTACATTGTAATATTGAATAGCGGATCCATATTACTTTTTTGTTCCAACAAAAGATTTACTGTGTCCCTTCTCTGTGCCTGGATCTGTGCTAGGCATTGGAGATATTAAAGAAGGGTAACATCTTAAGGGCAGTTCCTATCCTCGAGGCTCACAAGTCTCTGGGCCACACAGGTGAGTATGCCTAACTACAGAGCAATATGTATAGTATCAGGATGTTAATAGGTAGAGGCTATACTTGAACACCAAGCAGAGTTATGTAACCCAGTCTTGGGGAGTCAAGGAAAGACTGGAGGAAAGGGATGTCTAATGTGAGACTTGAACACTGAGTAGGAGTTTCCAGGTAACAAGGAAGCAGGGAGGAGGACTGCTCCTGACAGGGAAACAGCAAATACAAAGCACCAAGCCATCAGCACCTGGCGCCTCTACAGGGAAACAGGGAAAGAGATCAAGGGCGGAGTGTGTTTCCTATACTGAAAGTACTTTAAAAGGAAACAAAAGCAACTTTGTACTCAAGCACAATTCCCATATGAGTTAGTTTCTAGCATTGCTACATCGTGCTATTCTAGATAAATAGAGCCCTGGGTTCCTGGTGCATGTAGCCAGCCTTGGGCAGACATAGGCCTTGGGGAAGTAAGGTTCCACTTCTGAGGCAACAAACTCAAAGAGCACAGGAAAAGAACAGTCATTTGGAGCCCTGTTTTGACTTTTTAGCCTCTTCCAAATAAGCTACTGAATTTAGAGGCCTGGGCCATTGTCCAAGAAGAGTCCCTAATCCTGTGTATGCAGTTTTCATCCCAGAGAAAACCTGGACCCAAGTGTGGGAGTATAGGATAGACAGATGATTGGTGCCAATTTTTCCTAAGATGCTCTGAGAAACAGGCCTCTTTCTTAAGAACCTGGTGCTGCTGCTGCTGCTGCTGCTAAGTCGTTTCAGTCGTGTCCGACTCTGTGCGACCCCATAGACGGCAGCCCACCAGGCTCCCCCGTCCCTGGGATTCTCCAGGCAAGAACACTGGAGTGGGTTGCCATTTCCTTCTCCAATGCAAGAAAGTGAAAAGTGAAAGTGAAGTCGCTCAGTCGTGTCCGACCCTCAGCGACCCCATGGACTGCAGCCTTCCAGACTCCTCCATCCATGGGATTTTCCAGGCAAGAGTACTGGAGTGGGGTGCCATTGCCTTCTCCGAACCTGGTGCTAAAAGTACTTAATTCACTTGGCTTAAGTGAAAGGATTGAGAAGGAATTGGGATATTTGGAATAGAGTTTTTGAAACTGCAAGTGTCTGAGCATACACTGTAAGATGAGGGGAAAGGGTGCATCTTCTAACTGGGAGCTTTCCTACCCCCTTTTCTAATGTTCACAGAGCTGGGCACATTTTAATGATTAAAAAATTAAGTTTTATGGCACTCTGATGGGAGAATATGGCAGGCTAAAATGTTTACTTTTGGTTTTTCTTAAATACATATTATATGCCAGAATATTTAAGGGAGGAAACATTTTTCCATCTACCCTCATAGATGCTCTGCCTGGGACCCTACAGATTAGACTGACAAAAGACTACATGAGTGCACGCTCAGTCATGTTCAATTCTTTGTGACCCCATGGACTGTACCCCCCAGGCTCCTCTGTCCTTGGAATTTTCAAGGCAAGAATACTGGAGCGGATTGCCATTTCCTTCTCCAGGGGATCTTCCCAACCCAAATAGATTGAACCCACATCTCTTGTGTCTCCTGCATTGGCAGGCAGGTTCTTTACCAGCTTCTTCCCTGAGCCATGGGGGAAGCCCCAAAAAACAGATTAACAAGAGAAAAAAACAAAAACAAAATCCTAGAAGTTTATTAACATGTGCAGAGTGTGTATATGTGGGATAAGCACAGTGATGAGTAACTCAAAGAGGGTGGTTAGAACTTCAGGCTTCTTTATAAGGACAGTAAATTTGTAGAGAAACAACAAGATCAAGAAAAAGGACAAGTTTAAGCTTTTAGAGGCAGCTAACCATGAAAATCCGGAGAAGGCAATGGCATCCCACTCCAGTACTCTTGCCTGGAAAATTCCATGGACGGAGGAGCCTGGTAGGCTGCAGTCCATGGGGTTACTGAGGGTCAGGCACGACTGAGCAACTTCACTTTCTCTTTTCACTTTCATGCATTGGAGAAGGAAACGGCAACCCACTCCACTGTTCTTGCCTGGAGAATCCCAGGGACGAAGGAGCCTGGTGGGCTGATGTCTATGGGATTGCACAGAGACAGACACGACTGAAGTGACTTAGCAGCAACCATGAAAATCACTGCAGAAGGTGACTGCAGCCATAAAATTAAAAGATGCTTGCTCCTTAGAAGGAAACCTCTGACAAACCTAGACAGCATATTAAAAAGCAGAGACATTAATTTGCTGACAAAGGTCCATATAGTCAAAACTATGGTTTTTCCAGTGGTCATGAGAGCTGGACGATAAAGAAGGCCGAGCGCTGATGAATTGATGCTTTTGAACTGTGGAGTTAGAGAAGGCTCTTGAGAGCCCTTTGGACTGCAAGGAGATCAACTGTAAGGGAAATATTCTTCTGAAAGACTGATGCTGAAGCTCCAATAACTTTGGCCACCTGATGTGAAGAACTGAATCATCAGAAAAGACCCTCATGCTGGGAAAAAATGAAGGCAGGAGGAGAAGGGGAAGACAGAGGGTGAGATGGCTGGATGGCATCACTGAATCAATGGACATGAGTTTGAGCAAGCTGTGGGAGATGGTGAAGGACAGGGAAGCCTGGTGTGCAGCAGTCCATGGCGCAAGGAGTCAGACACGACGGAGGGACTGAACAACCACAAATTGTGAAAACGTAAATAAATGGGGAAAACTATCATCAACTCAATGGACATGAGTCTGAGCAAACTCCAGGAGACAGTGAAGGACAGGGAAGGCTGGCATCCTTCAGCCCTTGGAGTTGCAAAGAGTTGGACACAACTGAGTGACTGAACAACACCACCAATTGAAAATAAAGGTTGTTTTAGTAAAGTGTGTTATGTAGTTTTCTCTGGTGCTATCTTTGATATAATAAATCTAAAGTTGTCGCCAACAATTAAAATTGTCCTCCCTTCTTAGTGGAAAGGGGAAAGGCAGAGTGTTTCTTGTGTCTGCTTCTTAATTGCCTTCAGCACAAAATAATCCTTATGTCAAAGTAGAATATCTGGGGGTGGCATATTCTAATCTCCTATAATATATTTTGGGGGGATAAATTTCCACAGATATACTTGAAAATCTTTTACTTACCATTAAAGGCTTTCAATATGCCTCTTATAGCATTACTTGTTATGTTTTTCATCTTCATAATCTTTATGAATTTCTTGTCTTCTTGATCTGCTTCACATCATTAACCTTGAGTATGGTCAATACTCTGTGTAGTATATTTCTCCTCTGAGTGGCTTTCTTCTACTTTTCATTTTCCGTTATTTCTTATAGGTATCCTTGAAGATCAAGAATTTGTGCCAAATTCAGTCGCTAGGTCCTAGATATTCCCTTCTTTACAAAAGAAGAGTCAGCTGGGCTGGTGTGTGTTGTGATCACACCTGTATTCTGATCTGTAGATTTTCTGCTCAAGTCTGCTCCTCTTCTCACTTGAGACAAAGTTAGATATTGTTTTTCCTCTCTCTTCTTTAAACATTATCCCTCCTATCTTCTTTGTGATTTGTCAGACTATTAATTTTTCTTTAACATCTAAAACTCGTAAGGTTGTTTTGTTTGGAGGGAGTCTTTGTTTGGAGGGAGTCTTTGTTTGAGGATTACTCTTGAGTGGAACTCAGTGCTTCTCTCTGCTTACTAGTTGGATTTAGCCTTCTTTCAAGTCAGCAAAATCACTGTCATTTCTCCCTCTGTTGTCTCCACTTCTGGTCTTTTCAAACTCATCAGGCCCTTCAGTTATTCATACATGGGATTTTTTCTCTTTTCCAGGTGCATGGGTTTGTCTTTATTGTGATGTATTGTATGAGTAGTTTACCTTTGGCTTGGGTTTGCAGTGTAACGACATCTCCAGGATCGCTCCCCCTTGGCTGTCTCCAAATCGAGAGCTTTTCCAGGTGCTGCCTGCTGCTGCTGCTGCTGCTAAGTCACTTCAGTCGTGTCCATAGACAGCAACCCACCAGGGTCCCCATAGACGGCAGCCCACCAGGGTCCCCTGTCCCTTGG
Organism: Cephalophus harveyi; assembly: GCA_006410635.1. Lineage (NCBI taxonomy): Eukaryota > Metazoa > Chordata > Mammalia > Artiodactyla > Bovidae > Cephalophus > Cephalophus harveyi. The sequence goes on along the minus strand of SJYT01068332.1, from coordinate 35,863 downwards.
ATTCTCCAGGCAAGAACACTGGAGTGGGTTGCCATTGCCTGCTCCAATGCATGAAAGTGAAAAGTGAAAGCGAAGTCGCTCATCTGACTCTTCACGACCCCATGGACTGCAACCCACCAGGCTCCTCCATCCACGGGATTTTCCAGACAAGAGTACTGGAGTGGGGTGCCATCCCCTTCTCTGAGTTGCTGCCTAGGAGGTTGCTAAAGTTGTGAAGTTCATGTGATATGTAAAGAAGATATTAGAAAGAGTAGTACAGGTTAGTGAAATGCACCTTAGCCTATGTCTCAGGGGAGGGATATGAGAAAGAAAAGACATTGAAAAGTCAGAAGGTCAGTTAGAGGGGAAAGAGGACCACCAGTGTTTCACATTAGGACTGGGGTGCCCTCTATACTTTGGTATTGTGACTTCTGTGCTTTGTTTTTCCTCAGAGGAAAAATATCTGAGACTCTCTCCGCATCTGTATTTTTTGAAAATAGAGGTCTCCTAATCCTAAATCCTCCTTGCAAGGATTTATCCTTATCCTGTACTTGGGGTCCCTTAATGCTGATTCAATCCTACCTCATTTTTCTAACTGTGAGTGAGTAGAAGCTTATCTTGGAAAGCTGTGTCTAAATAGCAGAAGCTGGCTAAAGACCCAATTCCCACACTGGCTCTAGGGTGAAAGCACTCAGTTCTTGATATCTCAGAGGTTTGAGCAGAGGTTTGAGCCAAGGTGGATGAAAGTCCCAACTGGTTTAGAAACACTGAGGAGAGGGGTGTTAGGTTTCTTCAGTGGCTGAGATCCCTGTGGTAGAGTGAGGTCCTTGACTAGACAGATTGGGGGGCACCCATCTCTACACATAAAGCTGCCCTATAACCAGGGCTCAGATCTCACTGGTAGAAGCTGGTTCTCTCCTCCCATATCTGGGGAGGAGAGAACTGGGGCACATCCTCTCCCAACAGTTTCTTGAGAAGAAGTTAGCTTCCAGGATTACGCCCTTTGTAGGCACTCGAGTCCTGGAAGCCTGGGTGCTGTGTGCTCTCCCACTGGTGACAAGATCTCTATGTTGAAAACTTGATGAAGCCAGAGCAGAAAGCAGAAGTCCCAGGCAGGATATGGCCAAAGCTCTATACCCCTTCTTGCCTCTCTTGTGATTAATACCTCTCCCGAGGTGGAGGCTCCTTTCCTGTGCCCCTTTAAGGGAGATCCCCTTTAGAGGTACTCAGGTGATTTCTTTTTCTTGCCTGGAATGTAGCTGGCAACTTTGCTAGCAAATGCAGGTTTCATCCGTACAAGGTTCCCCTCTGATAGGCTCTTCACTATCTATCACTCAACCTTAAGAAAGAAACCATCTCAGCAAGAAAGGGCAAAAAAAGGAGGGTAGTCAGCAAAATTAAATGCTGGACAGAAGTAAAAATAATAATGGTAAATGAGAAATTCAGTCCATATCATGTCACTGGTGACCTGGGAGAACACTATCAGTAAGTTGGATCAACAGAAGCTGTACTGCAAGGAGTTTTGAAAATAATGAGAAAATGGAGGCAGTGCCTGTATCCTTAAATGGTAGGAATTTAGAAGCAAGGAGAAATATGTCAGTTTTGGACACTCAGTGGTTGCTTCTGTTTGATTGAGCTTACCTCTGGTTTTAGCCTGTCTACCTGAATGCAGAGTTCCAAAGAATAGCAAGAAGAGATAAGAAAGGCTTCTTCAGCGATCAATGCAAAGAAATAGAGGAAAACCACAGAATGGGAAAGACTAGAGATCTCTTCAAGAAAATTAGAGATACCAAGGGAACATTCCATGCAAGGATGGGCTCAATAAAGGACAGAAATGGTCTGGACCTAACAGAAGCAGAAGATATTAAGAAGAGGTGGCAAGAATACACGGAAGAACTGTACAAAAAAGATCTTCACGACCCAGATAATCATGATGATGTGATCACTAATCTAGAGCCAGACATCTTGGAATGTGAAGTCAAGTGGGCCTTAGAAAGCATCAGTACGAACAAAGCTAGTGGAGGTGATGGAATTCCAGTTGAACTGTTTCAAATCCTGAAAGATGATGCTGTGAAAGTGCTGCACTCAATCTGCCAGCAAATTTGGAAAACTCGGCAGTGGCCACAGGACTGGAAAAGGTCAGTTTTCATTCCAATTCCAAAGAAAGGCAATGCAAAAGAATGCTCCAATTACCGCACAATTGCACTCATCTCACATGCTAGTAAAGTAATGCTCAAAATCCTCCAAGCCAGGCTTCAGCAATACGTGAACCGTGAACTCCCTGATGTTCAAGCTGGCTTTAGAAAAGGCAGAGGAACCAGAGATCAAATTGCCAACATCCGCTGGATCATGGAAAAAGCAAGAGAGTTCCAGAAAAACATCTACTTCTGCTTTATTGACTATGCCAAAGCCTTTGACTGTGTGGATCACAATAAACTGTGGAAAATTCTGAAAGAGATGGGAATACCAGACCACCTAACCTGCCTCTTGAGAAATCTGTATGCAGGTCAGGAAGCAACAGTTAGGACTGGACATGGAACAACAGACTGGTTCCAAATAGGAAAAGGAGTGCGTCAAGGCTGTATATTGTCACCCTGCTTATTTAACTTATATGCAGAGTACATCATGAGAAA
>SJYT01068332.1:9132-31162 GCA_006410635.1 Cephalophus harveyi | reverse complement strand
GAATTTAGTAACATTAAAGCTATGGGGGGGGGGCGGGAAATGTAAAAATTGTTTGTAGAAAATTCATTTCGATGTATATTAACATCCTGACATATGTTAACTGCAGAGGTTAAACCAATATATATAGAAATTCAGTGAATGAAAAATAACTTAATTCAGTCTTCTCACTTTACAGAAGAAACCAAGTCACAACAATAATTTGCTTAGTTATATACCTAGTTGGACTTGACTTCCCTGGTGGCTCAAATGGTAAAGTGTCTGCCTACAATGTGAGAGACCCAGGTTCGGTCCCTGGGTTGGGAAGATCCTCTGGAGAAGGAAATGGCAACCCACTCCAGTACTCTTGCCTGGAAAATCCCATGGATGTACAACAATAATTTGCTTAGTTATATACCTAGTTGGACTTGACTTCCCTGGTGGCTCAAATGGTAAAGTGTCTGCCTACAATGTGAGAGACCCAGGTTCGGTCCCTGGGTTGGGAAGATCCTCTGGAGAAGGAAATGGCAACCCACTCCAGTACTCTTGCCTGGAAAATCCCATGGATGGAGGAGACTGGTAGGCTACAGTCATAGGTTTGCAAAGAGTCAGACACGACTGAGCATCTTCATTTTCACTTTCATACCTAGTTCATAATAGAAATGGAAATAGAAAAGTACATTCAGATTCTATACTTGGTGCAACCACTAGCAGTTATTTTTAGTCATTTTTTTAAACATATAAAAGGCCTCTAAATGACTTTAATTGTTCTGCAAACTAAATTCATATGTATCCCATTTCAAGGAAATATGCCATGTAAAATTACAGATTTACACAATATATAAATTAAAAGATACCTGGTTTTGTAAGGTGATTATTCTCCAGTTATAAAATATATCTATTGCATTCTTTTAAATGGTAAACCCACTCTCTCTCTCTTTCTCATATCCTTTCATATAAATGCCACCTAACTGACAAAAGTGCAGTCAGCACACACATTTTTTGAAGAGGAATCTATTGTACAAAGCAAGGTTTATCTGCAAGTTATAATCTAGTTTATGTTTTAAAAATCACACTTTCATATACTGGAAAGAGCAGCATAGCACTAATAAGGATGTATTAGTTTTTCGGAATATTTGCACCATTTTAAAGATTAGTACTGGAGTTTCAGCTTTAGCATTATTTCTTCCAAAGAAATCCCAGGGCTGATCTCCTTCGGAATGGACTGTTTGGATCTCCTTGCAGTCCAAGGGACTCTCAAGAGTCTTCTCCAACACCACAGCTCAAAAGGATCAATTCTTCGGCGATCAGCCTTCTTCACAGTCCAACTCTCANTTTCTTCCAAAGAAATCCCAGGGCTGATCTCCTTCGGAATGGACTGGTTGGATCTCCTTGCAGTCCAAGGGACTCTCAAGAGTCTTCTCCAACACCACAGCTCAAAAGCATCAATTTTTCGGCGATCAGCCTTCTTCACAGTCCAACTCTCACATGCATACATGACTACTGGAAAAACTGTAGCCTTGACTAGACGGACCTTAGTCGGCAAAGTAAAGTCTCTGCTTTTGAATATGCTATCTAGGTTGGACATAACTTTTCTTCCAAGGAGTAAGCGTCTTTTAGTTTCATGGCTGCAGTCACCACCTGCAGTGATGCTGGGAGGGATTGGGGGCAGGAGGAGAAGGGGATGACAGAGGATGAGATGGCTGGATGGCATCACTGACTCGATGGACGTGAATCTGAGTGAACTCCGGGAGTTGGTGATGGACAAGGAGGCCTGGCGTGCTGCGATTCATGGGGTTGCAAAGAGTCGGACACGACTGAGCGACTGAACTGAATTGAACTGAAAGATTAGTACATAGGTGCTGGCAAGTACAAGGTTCCTAATTATGGCTTTAGCTGTAGTGAGCTCTGAATACATTTTTCCACCTCTACTTCCTGAATCTCTTGCATCTGAGTTTTTCATGAGTGATAAATGAATGTATAGAATATAGATGTTTTTTACTGCATGTCTTTATCTAGGTATTATATACACAGTGGTGCTAGAATAAGTTCCATTGTCCAAAGTTTCATGTCAGGATTCAGCCCCTGTTGAAGGGAATTCTGTTTGGCTGTCTAGAGAGAAGCTTGAGAGGATTGATGGAAATAGCTTCAAAAGGATTTGAATCTCATTAGTATTCACCGTGTTCTGATAATGAAATTTTGCTGAGGTTTCCTTCGATATTGAAGGATTGATGAACAGAGAGGGATTTTATCAGAAAATTAATTCCTGCTGACCTCACAGGATTGTTGGGAGAATCCAGTGAGGTGATGGGAGTGAAAGTGCTTTGTAAATGGTAAAATACCACATTAAAATGCCATGGAACCAGCTTAAGCTTTAGCTATGTGGTGAGTAAGCAGAAGCTTTAGTAAGGAAATCTCAGAGGGCTGGGGAGTCTTTGTAAGTGGTAGTGAAATAACTTTAACCCCTTTGCTCTGACTTTTTGAAAGGGCAGGATAGTACTGTTTATGGTGTGCAATCCAGGGGCTGTGATAGTGAGATGGGTGAGGCAGGGGAATTTTTGCAATTAGAGGATCAAGCCTGAATGAGGAACAAAAAGGGTGTTACAAAAAATTCTTTGCTTTGTTTGAGTTGCCTCTCAGTCTACACTGAGCCAATTGCCTTTCTTGCCTGTTTCTTCTCCTTCCTCTTCCATCTTATCATTCATATATATATATATATACACATATATATGTATATATATGTATCCAATATTTTATTATGAAAATCTAGTAGCCTTTAGGACTAGAATTCATAATGGTTATTCCTGAGATTGGACTCCTAGACCTAAATCCCCCACAGCAGTGGAAAAGCTGCTGTGTTCACTGTGCCTCCTCTATCTTTAGTTTTCACATAATTTCCCAGAATGTGGAGAAAAGGGTCATTTTAAATTTTGACTCTCTTTCCTCCTTCAGTACCGTTTTAAAAGGAGGTGCCGTGTTTCTTAACTCCTCTCAGCTCTCTCTCCCAGTCCATCAGTCGTCCTGCTGCATTTGGTTTTCCTCTCCAGGGGTTTGGAGGTGGAGAGGCTGTGCGTTCTTAAGGAGGAGCGATGAGGCATGTGGCCCTTTCTGGTCTGGCCTGGGGAATGGTAACAGAACAAAGTGTTGCAAGGGTACCTAGGATTTATTTTAATCAGCTGTGGTAAGACACACATACACAGAAGTGACTGTCATGAAGGAAAAGGTTTACCCACAGTTTCCTAGAAATAGGAGGTATGGCAGGACACACAGGGCCATGGGGAAGCACCAGGGTTAGTCAGGAAGTATGAGTGAGGGGAAAACCTTAATTATGGTTTGCATGGGAAGGAATGGGCAAGGCAGATAAGCAGGTTTAGGACTGCCTAGTTTGAATAATTTTGGAGGGCTCTGGAGCATAGAGGGCTTCCCCAGTGGCTCAGCCTTAAAGGAACCACTTGCAATGCAGGAGACATGGCAGGAGCCACAGGTTTGATTCCTGTGTTGGGAAGATCCCCTGGAGAAGGAAATGCCTGGAAAATCCCATGGACAGTCCAAGGGGTCACAAAAGAGTAGAAGTCAATCTAGCAACTAAACAACCACAGCAGCTGGGGCATAAGGCCTGTCCCTAGTTTTCTGGTACTTGGCCTGGAATGATTAGGGTTTGAAAGCCAACAGAGGAGGTAGTTGGAGGTGTGAACTCTGAATTGGTTGGTTTGCATATGAAAGACATACTCCGAGATGAGCTATTTACTTTCTTCAGGAACTGGCTAGCTCTGAGAAAGGCAGTCTGTCCAGGGTTAGCAAGGCCCCAGATGTCAAAGCAGCAGAATACAGAAAATAGAAGGAACTGCTTAATACAAGAGAACACTTTAAATGAATGTTTCTACTGCTTAGATTGGTGGCCTCTCAATATAGTCTCCATGTATATACTAAAGAGCCTATGTCCTTTTGAGAACTTTCTTCTTAATGATCCTATCTTGGGAGGGGTTGGAGGCCTGGAAAGGGTAGTGGGTAAGTGTACATGGGAGGCAAGGGGAGATAAAAACCAATAAGTGACCGAAGAAGCTGTGGAAGGTGTGAAAAGGACTTCTTTAGGATACTTGATTTGGTTATTAAGTAATGTAACATACTTTTTCCTACCAAATTCACAAATAACCAAGAAGCTACTTTCTCTACCTGGCCAGATTTTGGAAAGCATTTTGATATGGGTACTTGGGTGCAGTATTCAGCAGGCACAGCAATTATTGTCTGTATTTTCTTACTAGAAAGATCTTTCTCCTGCTTCCCTTAAGGTCCCATTGAGGAAATGTGGGACTTTGTTCTTTGCTCAAGATGACTTAGGTATGTAGGGTCAACAATTCACAGAGAAAGATGACTTAATCATGCCCCAGAGAAAAACAGTATCCTTTATTTCTTCTAAGTGTTCTGGGAACAAACCTGCCTTCTCTTCGCTGAGGGTGGTGGCATGGCCAAAGACACTTAACTTTGCCATTTGAAGACACTTAGTCTTTTTAAAAAAAATCAAAAATGTCTCCTTTGATTAAATGATCTATATCAGTTTTAAAAATTTCCCTCCCCTGCCTTTTTCCAGCGAAAATGGTATCTGGAGACAGAGAGAGGCTGGAGATCCCGGTGCTGGGATCTGTGTGGTCCTCTGGCTTTCTCTACCTCTGTGGGGATGTCCTTTATCTCCATAGTTATGGGGCATCCTGTTATCTGTTGTCAAAGTCCACCCAGCGGTAAGCTCCTGGTCTTTTCTGTTGACACAATCAGGGACAAATGGTTTCTTAACTCATTTCCTTCTCGTTCTCTTCTGAAATGCTTTCTTTTTCAACTGCTGGGCTTCTCCTACCCTTCTTGTCTTTCCCCACCCTCCCCCTACTGCACCCTGGGATAGCCTTCCTTTCTGTCCTTAGTCCGTGGACTTCTCTGATTTGGGCACTTTCTGTCCCATCTTCCTGGTGCACTAAACCTTATTCACTCAGTTTTGCTGGTTGCTGGGACCACAGAGGAAAACCAGCTTCCTGATGAGAAAACATATTTTAAAATATTGTTCAGTTCAGTTACTCAGTCGTGTCCGACTCTTTGCAACCCCATGAATCGCAGCACGCCAGGCCTCCCTGTCCATCACCAACTCCCGGAGTTCACTCAGACTCACATCCATTGAGTCAGTGATGCCATCTGGCCATCTCATCCTCTGTCATCCCCTTCTCCTCCTGCCCCCAATCCCTCACAGCATCAAAGTCTTTTCCAATGAGTCAACTCTTTGCATGAGGTGGCCTAAGTACTGGAGCTTCAGCTTCAGCATCATTCTCTCCAAAGAAATCCCAGGGCTGATCTCCTTCAGAATGGACTGGTTGGATCTCCTTGCAGTTACTAATACACAAACATTTAAACTGAATATAGTTACAGAAAAGAAAGTCTACCTTAACTTGAACAGAAAAAAATAGGCACCAATGAAGCTTCTCATTTTCTGTGCAGCCATCTCATCCTTTCTTATCTAAGTGGAATGTGCCAGAGTTAATTACCTTAAAGCTCTTCAGCAGTGGTTCTCATGCCTGTCTGCTGAAAGGATGCTAGAGTGTTGGTGCCTACACCCAACGCCCACTCAGTTCAGTCAGTTCAGTCGCTCAGTCATGTCTGGCTCTTCACGATCCCATGGACCACAGCACGCCAGGCCTCCCTGTCCGTCACCAATTTCCAGAGTCTACTCAAACTCATCTACATTGAGTCAGTGATGCCATCCAACAATCTCATCCTCTGTCATCCCCTTCTCCTTCTGCCTTCAATCTTTGCCAGCATCAGGGTCTTTTCAGATGAGTCAGCTCTTCGCATCAGCTGGCCAAAGTATTGGAGTTTCAGTTTCAACATCAGTCCTTCCAATGAACACCCAGGACTGATCTCCTTTAGGATGGACAGGTTGGATCTCCTTGCAGTTCAAGGGACTCTCAAGAGTCTTCACCAACACCACAGTTCAAAAGCATCAATTCTTTGGTGCTCAGCTTTCTTTATAGTCCAACTCTCACATCCATACATGACTACTGGAAAAACCATAGCCTTGATGAGACAGACCTTTGTTGGTAAAGTAATGTCTCTGCTTTTTAATATGCTGTCTAGATTGGTCATAACTTTCCTTCCAAGAAGTAAGCATCTTTTAATTTCATGGCTGCAGTCACCATCTGCAGTGATTTTGGAGCCTCAAAAAATAAAGTCAGCCACTGTTTCCACTTTTTCCCCATCTATCTGCTATTAAGTGAGGGAACTGGAGGCCATGATCTTCGTTTTCTGAATGTTGAGCTTTAAGCCAACCTTTTCACTCTCCTATTTCACTTTCATCAAGAGGCTCCTTAGTTCTTCACTTTCTGCCATAAGGGTGGTGTCATCTGCATAGCTGAGGTTATTGATATTTCTCTGGAATCTTGATTCCAGCTTGTGCTTCATCCAGTCCAGGATTTTTCATGATGTAGTCTGCATATAAGTTAAATAAGCAGGATGACAATATACAGCCTTGACGTACTCCTTTTCCTATTTGGAACCAGTCTGTTGTTCCATGTCCAGTTCCTACTGTTGCTTCCTGACCTGCATACAGATTTCTCAAGAGGCAGGTCAGGTGGTCTGGTATTTCCATCTCTTTCAGAATTTTCCACAATTTATTATGATCCACACAGGTAATCAAATCAGAAATGGGGGCCTGGGGCCTGGGCTTTAGTAGTGTTTAAAAGGCTGCCAGGTGATTCAGATAAGTGGCCAGGGTTGTGAATGATGACCTGATGCCTTCGACCTGCAGCATTGGTTTCACCTGGGCTCTTTATCAGACATGCAGGATCTTAGTCTCAGCCCAGACCTACAGACTCAGAATTAGGGCTTTAAAAATATTTCCAGGTGAGTCCAATGAGCAGTTCTGATTGTCTTGGAAAACATCCCTGGAGGAGTCCAGATTCAGCCATAGCTATAGGATTCTGAGTTGAACAAATCAAACCTTGTCCCATATCCCTCTGTCTTTTATCTCAATATTGTATCATAAGTGAAATCAAGTTCAAATGCACATCATGTATAGCCTTGATGATGCAAACAGACAGTCCAAGGCATTGAGAGTCCAGGCCTATGTACTTGGTATTGGTAAGAGAAAATGCATGACTTGGGGGCAGAGAGAGCTGGGTCCAAATTCCAGTTTCCCTGTGTGACTCTGGACAATCACTGCTACTGCTGCTAAGTCGCTTCAGTCATGTCCGACACTGTGCGACCCCAGAGATGGCAGCCCACCAGGCTCCCCCGTCCCTGGGATTCTCCAGGCAAGAACACTGGAGTGGGTTGCCAGTTCCTGCCTTCTCTGTGGACAATCACTAGTCCCACTGAACTTCCTATTACTCTTCAATACTTTGAGAGTAACACTGCCCCCCCGACAGGTATAAAAGAAAAACTAAGCCTGAGACAAAAACAAAAACAAAAAAATCAAAGGCTGTATTTTCATAAATTTTTGGCAAGAGCATCCATCTGCTGTCCTTTCATTTCCACAGGGGTTCAAGGATGTTAGAAAGAAAAGTAAGTTTTAATGAATAAAAAGAGGAAACATTGAGACAACATCTGATTGGAAATGAAAGTTGAGGAAACTTTCTGTTTGATCCCTGGAGAAGGAAATGGCAATCCACTCCAGTGTTCTTGCCTGGAGAATCCCATGGATGGAGAAGCCTAGTGGGTTACAGTCCATGGGGTTGCAAAGAGTCCGACATGACTGAGCGACTTCACCTTCACCTTCTGTTTGATCATTAAGTATATCCGATAGTCTTAGTTGGCTACAAGAAGGCAAGCAAAAGTTAGGGGACATTTCAAAAGGGAATGGTTGTTCAGTGTTGGGGCAGAGGGTTTTTCTGTGGCCAGGTATTTCCTGGGGCCAATGGGGTGCTAAAGGTAAGGATCTTCAAGAGAAACTGATAGCCATGGCAGTTTTCTTTCTTATAGAATTGCAAGGAGGAAATTATTTGCATCTCATGTCCAGAAATTGTAGGTAAGCAATAAAAAATTCATCTTTCCATGGCTTCTTCTCCTAGGGACAGTTTGGATCCAGTTCTTTGTTTCACAGTCACAAGTCTCCTTTGGTCTTCTTACTGGAAGCATAGAGGCTTAACTCTGGCCAGATGTTTGAACTTAGGGTTCTGCCCACCATCGAAAAAAGTTTTAAAATTATTTTTTAAACAGATTTTTCTTCAAATGAAAATAAAATGGCATGAAATGAAATTCACCTAATAGCAGCAAAGCCTCACTTAAAAAAAAAAAATCTGGAGTATTAAATCACCATCCTTTTGGATAGATCTGTGTTAAATTTCATGTCATCCAAGTCATATAAATTATCCCTGAAGATAGATGAGCCACTTCTGGCTTTCTAAGTACTAGTAGCTATCCCTGCTGTTATGAAAGCACTGAAGTGCCTTTTGATGGAAATTGTGTGGTACTGCCTGTCTTCATTATCCATTTAATTGACATTGCTGGTTAAGAATTGGAAGAGCGTTTAAGGACTTCACAGATAGAAAATGCTCTAAAATAGGTCTTTGGAGCATGTGGAACACCACATGTTTGTATGTTTCCCAAACCTCTTTTTTTCCTGTGGCTTCCAGGAAAACTAGACTTTTACAGAGTAATGTTCCCCTTGCTAATCATGACTTTAAGAAAAAATAATTTTCTGATTCTACTCATTTACAGATACTGATGTTAACCCTGAGGATATCTCCCCAAAGAACCCAATAACTTCCCTTCCCACTTGGTCTCCAGCATCTCCTGCCCCACCATCCTTACCTTATTTTCCTGGCGGCTATTCCATGGTGGCTCAGATGGTAAAGCATCTGCCTGCAATGCAGGAGACCTGGATTCAATCCCTGGGTTGGAAAGATACCCTGGAGAAGGAAATGATGACCCACTCTAGTACTCTTGCCTGGAAAATTCCAGGGATGGAGGAGCCTTGTAGGCTACAGTCCATGGAGTCGCAAAGAGTCGGACACGACTGAGCGACTTCACTTCATCACCATGCTGGTTGCAAGAGGGGGAGTTTTGGGTCAGAAGGGAGAGAAGGAGTTTCTAAAGTGAGAGAAGCAACACCCATCCTGCCAAGTAATGAGGACTTAAAAAATACTCTAGTATATGTGGGGCAAGAATAAGAAACTTAGATTTGTCCATGAGATTTCCCGGGCAAGAATACTAAACTGGACTGCCATTTCCTTCTTCAGGGGATCTTCCTGATCCAGGGATCAAACACATATCCCCTACATTGGCAGGTGGATTCTTTACCACTTGTGCCATCTGGGATTTCACTGTTTATATCTTGGGGGAGGATAAAATGGATCAATACATAAATGCTTGTATAGGTCAAGGGCAGGGAAGGAACATGTAGGGACACAGTCTAGGGAAAAGGCCACCTTCATGTAAGTCACTGTCCCCAGTATATTGATACAAGCATATGTGTCTGTGAGCAACTTGGTGCTGAAACATATTGAAAGACGTATTGTGTAGCCACCATAAAGTCATGAACAGTACTTTAAACCATTACTCAAGTCTCTAGAAGAAGTATTTTCTTTTTTTTAAGATTTTTTTTTTTGATGCAGACCATTTTAAAATCTTTGTTGAATTTGTTACACTATTGCTTCTCTTTTATGTTTTCATTTTTTGGCCGCAAGGCATGTGGGATCTTAGCTCCTGACCAGGGATCGAACTCACAACCCCTGCACTGGAAGGTGAAATCTTAACCACTGGACTGCCAGGGAAGTATTTTCTTAATGCAGCAAACCCTTTATAAATTTTCTCTTTCTTATTCTCTCTCTCTCTTCCTCTCCATTCCCCTCTCCTCTCTCTCTCTCTCTCTCAGCCATTCTCAATGAATTCTATACAGACTACTGCTAAAACTCTAAAACTCCTAAAACTCTCTTTCCACTCCCTCAACTCTTAAACAAAAACTTCATAAAACCTACATGATTCTTCTTTCCTTTGTCAACACTACCCATCATTTTAAAACCTGTTTTTATTTTTTCTTCTATTTTCCTTTTCAGTGTGAATTTTCTACACAGCTTCCTCTGCTCATGACCCCAGGGTGCACAATAAAGTGGGGATGGGAGATGGAGAGAGCTTGGAGAATGTCATGCTGGCAACAAGACTTTCATATATTTGACAGGGAGGAAAAGGCAATGGATTTTAAGATATTCATAATTTTGTCCCTGTCGTGTTTGGTTGAGAGGAGGAAGATGGATTACTCAATCTCAGAGTAACTGTTGGGTCCAAAAGGATGCAGAGGGAGGAGCAAGGGCAGGGGAATGAGAGCTGAGACACACTGCCTCTTTCTGCTAGCTTTATTCCCTAAGGAAGAATGACCTACCTAGGCAAGGCATTTCTGAAGGCAGGAGAGAATGTCTGGCAGCTGGGTGATTGTGAAGAGGGCAATTCCTCCCAAACAAGGATGCACTTGAGCATTAGGAAGCAAGATCATCGCTTTCCTGGTGACCAAGAGCTCTTAGAGAAGGGAGCTCTGGCTATGACACAGAAGTAAGACAGGGGGTCAGGAAGAGCAGAGCAGCCTGAGTTTGGGGGCTATGGGAAAAACTGCGTGACCTGGATAGAGCAGAAAGGACTTGGATGAGGCATTAAACCTCATCACACTAACTGGGGAAGGAGGGGCTGTGTGCCCATCATAAACCCTGTGACTGATCCAAGATGCCTCTTCCTTCCCAACTCACAACTCATTGAGGAGTTACTGTTCCCAGAATCCCACACTTCTCATGCGGGTTAAGTTAGTATTTTGGGGCTTTAGAAAGTGAGTAGGGTTAGGGGCCATGTATTTTTGTAACTTGAGTCTGGGCTTCCCTAGTGGCTCAGAGGTTAAAACCTCTGCCTGCAATGCAGGAGACCTGGGTTCGATCCCTGGGTCAGAAAGATCCCCTGGAGAAGGAAATGGCAACCCACTCCAGTATTCTTGCCTGGAGAATCCCATGGACAGAGGAGCCTGGTGGGCTACAGTCCATGGGGTCACAAAGAGTCGGACACGACTGAGCAACTTTACTTCATTGAGTCTGCAGCAGTGTTTGAGAAGCCTGCCTTCCTTCCTTCCCTCAACAATTACTACTTAGGTGTCTATGATGTGACAGGCACTGTGCTGTTTTAGTGCTTCATACTGGATGGGAAAACTGAGCCTCAGAGATGCCCAGTGCCTGACCAGTTAGACAGGAGCAGAGTGAGAACTTGATCCCAGTCCCCAATCCTAGGTCAGGACCCTGGCTGTCACACAGGACTCTGACTGCCTTAATAAAGCCAAGTTGTAAGCGTTGCACCATTTGCATATTTTTTCTCCTCGGTGAGCACAAAGGATCCTGGCCTAGAGTGGAATGTCTTATCCTTTACAGCCCAGTAACTTTCTAGTCCTAAACCCAGTGGTCCTTCCCAAGATGGCAATTGTTGAAAATCTCTCTTTTAATTAAAATGTTTTCCCTAGAATGAGCATAGCTCTCTGACCATTCCTCATAACATTAGTCACTGGTCAAGTTCAAGGAACACGTCTGTGGTATCTCGTAAGTTGTACACAACTTCTGCATGGATATTCCCCCCTTCCTCAGTTATGGCTGTGTTCTGGATCCTCCGTGCATGTTAGTAGCTTCAAATTCTGATGTGGGCAATATTCCACTTGTTGAAAACAAAGGTGGAGTACAGCTGGAATGTGTACTCCTTGATAGAGATTCCTTGATAGGCAGGAAATAGTTCAGCCAAATGGTAGGGAAAGTAAAGTAATAATTTCACATTTGAACATCCCAAGACCCTTTCTGTTGCAGTGTGTCGGGGAAGCTTCTGGGTATGCAGTAATGCCTCTTAGTTCTTCAGAAAACATGTCCATGAAATCATTGAGCCTTTTGATAATACTTTGTTATAAAGAATTTAGGGTGCCCTGATGAAAAGAATCTGCCTGCAATTCAGAAGACAAAGGAGACTCGGGTTCAATCCCTGGGTTGGGAAGAGAAAATGGCAACCCACTCTGGTATTCTTGTCTGAAAAATCCCATGGATAAAGAAGCCTAGTGGGCTACAGTCTAAAAGGGTCACAAAGAGTCAGGCATGACTGAGTGACTCAGCACAACATAATGGATTTATATTTTACTTCTTCTTTTGGAAGAAAAAATAAACAAGACCAAGACAGTTAAAAAAAGAAAGCATTTCATTTTTTATAGAAAAAGGGGAAAATATATTGTTTGGGGTTTAAATGTGACTCACGTGCTGGGAGTCGGACACGACTGAGCGACTTTGCTTTCACTTTTCGCTTTCATGCATTGGAGAAGGAAATGGCAACCCACTCCAGTGTTCTTGCCTGGAGAATCCCAGGGATGGGGGAGCCCGGTGGGCTGCCATCTATGGGGTCGCACAGAGTCGGACACGACTGAAGCGACTTAGCAGCAGCAGCAGCAGCACGTGTAAAAAACAAATCCTTGGATAAGAGTCTGAGTTACATCATATCTTCCCTTACTGGATGAGGCACAGACAGGATGAGCAGCCGGGAGTGTGTGCAATTACTGGGCTATGGATGAAGAACTTCATGCCTTGCTTCCTCCTGTGAAACATGTAAGAAACCTTGAGGTTCAACCACACGCTAATCCTTTGATTTTTTGCCCCACACATGCAGGACCTAAGACACGGTGGGGACAAAATCAGGACATAGAGTCTTGAGGAGCTGATGTCTCGAGCACAGCAGCCTGAGCTGACCCAGGGGCCTGAAGACAGGGGGTCTGTGGCCCAGGAGGAGACCCTCTCTCCGGTGTGAGACACTGGCAGTGAGAATCCCCCGTAGTACCAAGTAGCAGAGTGAAATCACAGTTGTTCATCCGTTCATCCCTTCCTTCAACAGGAAATATTAATTATGACTTCAGTGTTTCTGGTGGGTAAAATTTAGATTAAGTTGTCAATTTCATTGGCCAAGTTCATATTTTTATTTTCCCCAGCAGAGGGATGGGCATGCAAGTAGCAGCAGAAGCAGCACTTCTCAGGAGAGCACCTCTTTCCCCAGAGTCCATCACGGGGCACTCTGCTTGCAAAGACATGGGCTGCCAGAGTCTGGACTGACCTGGAAACCTCTGTTTTAACCTCAATATGAAGAATTCACACTAGTGATCTGATTGCTTTCATTTAAGGGACTATTACAAATATTCCTCTTCCTGGTTCTTGTGTAGACTTTGTGTTAGTAAGGCTTCTTTCTCTTCTGGGAGGAGAAAGCAAAAGCAGTGTCCAGAAGCCCAAACCAAGCAATATCTCAGACCTGCAAGACCTCACCACAAGTTAGGAATGGGTTTCTCAGGATCTTAATAAGCCACACTCAGGGTTTCCACCCTAGCATAACTCACAGCCAAAAAAAAAAAAAAAAATGTGCACACAACCAGGGCACCCACTGGCCAAGGCTCAGTGATCAAAAGGAGAGATCTTACGTACAGTGGAGCCCGCACTCTGAGTGAGGCTTCACTCTCACTCTGCCACTTATTAGTATGTACACTTGGGAAAGTTACTAAAGCAGTCTGTGCCTCAGTTTCCTCATTTGTAAAGTGGGCTTTATCACAGCACTCACCTCATACATAGAACAGTTCTGAGGATTAAATGTCACTATGAAAAGTAGAACAGTGCCTGTTGCATAGTAAATACTGCCTTTTGGTATTATTATCTATATCTGCAAGAGTGTTGTGAATTTTTTCTCTTTTTTCCTGGCTCATTTTATGAAGACACTGTGATGTGAATAGCAATGTGGTTAATGTTAGAAATAGCATCCCCCAAGCATGAAATCAGTATGTGCACACAAAGGTCAAACTTCCCCGTGCGGCTCAAATCCTCCTCACATATGGCCCTGCAGCCCTACAGCGAAACAAGCGGGTCCCCCAGGGTCATGCTACCTTATCCCGAGACTCAAAAAGCACCATCCCCAGGCCTTCTGGACCCCAAAGTAACTCAGTCTTCAGTTTTGTGGTTCCTTCCCTGGATTATTTCAAAATACATTCTTCACACCACCTGGGTTTCTAATGTGAAGGAAAGGGCTAATTAACCCAGAGACCTTATTGAAGCCTGGTGCCTTGCTTGGTGGATGGATGGCATCTTGACTTCCATCTCCACACCCCACTCTGAGTCTCTCCTTTGCATGTCCATGCCTGTGGCTGGCTAGCACACTGCTTCTAGTCTTCCCAGGGTCTCCTCTCAGAGAATCTGAGCATCTTTCATCCCAGGTTGTGGTCAGTTACACCGCTACATTTTCACAAAGTGCATTTCCAGTATATAAATCATATACTGGATTTACAAGATATAAATTGATTAATCTTAGGGAGATTCCAATCGTGTGTATGTTTGAGAAGATGGGAAAGGAGAGGATAGTCAGTTGTTAAAATGTCAGTAGCTTGAAATCAGCCTGGTGAAAGTATTAACATCATTGAACTTGGCAAACACAGGGCTCTCCCCACCCCATTAGCCAGGAGCAAGCCAGAGGTGTGCTCTCTCAGTTGTCTTCTTGAAAGGTTGTCTAACTTCCATAGAATCCAAGCTTGTCCACTTCCTAAAACAATGCAACAACAATACCTTTAGATGGTGGTTTAGTCACTAAGTTGTGTCTCATTCTTGTGACCCCATGGACTGTAGCCCACCAGCCTCCTCTGTCCATGGTATTTCCCAGGCAAAAATACTGGAGTGGGTTGCCATTTCCTTCTCCAGGGGATCTTCCCAACCCAGAGATTGAACCCAGGTCTCCTGCATTGCAGGTGGATTCTTCACCAGTTGAGCCACCAGGGAGGCTTGTACCTTTAGATAGTAGCGCAGATGGTAAAGAATCCTCCCACAATATGGGAAAACTGGGTTCAATCCCTGGGTTTGGAAGATCCCCTGGAGAAGGGCCAGTATCGTTGCCTAGAGAAACCCCATGGACAGAGGAGCCTGGTGGGCTACAGTACAGTCCATGGGGTTGCAAAGAGATGGACATGACTAAGCACTTTCACTTATCTTTCTTTCAAATATAACAAACAATTTTCCTGAGACCAATAATTATCTTTGTTGCCCTATTAACCAAGCTTCTTAGGAAACTCCAGCCAGATAAGTGAGAACAAGAGAGGAGGCATTTACTGGCACATTGTTGGTGATAAGCCACCACCCCCCACGCCCCATCTCAGAAGGCCTTGGGCAACTAGAAGGATCCTGCTCCTAAGACTGATTCCTGTTTTTCTCTGAGCTAAGAAATGTATACACAGTTTGTTTCCCCTTTAAGGGTGTTTCCTAGAGACAATGAGCTCGTGAGGGGCTGCTTCATCTAGCAGTTAGCTTCTCACTGACCCATACATTGCTGCACAGCCAGGGGTCAGGGTACAGAATAGCCAAGAGGCTATCAGGTCCAGCATTAGGAGCCTGGTGAATGGAGTGGACTGTTAGTCCTGGCTCAAAGCAGTTGCTTCAGCTCACATTGTGTTAACCTGTGACAGATGCTGGCCAAATCTGTAACCGTAGAGAGTCCCAGACTTGTGGACTCAGCTGGAAAGGCTGACCTCAGCTACCCATTAGAATCAGCTGGGCTCTTTTTAAACTCCTGATGCCTAAGATGCAGTTTGGACCAATTAATCAGAATCTCTAGAGGTGGTACTCAGCTATCAGGGGTTTTGAAATCTCTGCACAGTTGAGAACAACTGCACCGAAGAGTGAGGACAAATACCCAACACAGAGCCAGCTATGGTTCTCATTCTGGGATGATACAAACACTTTGGGGGATAATGCAAAACCTAAGAGAGTCTTTTGGTTATTACAGCAACTGGGGCTGCCACTGGCATTTGGGGTGGGGGTGTGGGTCAGGGACATTAAATACCTCCTGCACTTTGTAGATCAGTTCTTCACAATGATCAATAACAAATCTCCAAGGTACATGCAAGTGTGTGTGTGTGTGTGTGTTGAATTTGAGAGACACTGAGTACACATATCCTTTGTGTGGAGGGAGATAGCTGGGTCAGTTTTGGCTTGAGATATTGCTAGTGCAGAAGCAAGATGTGGAGATTCTCCCAGGAAAATCAATAACCTGCTTGCTGACACCTCTCCACAGTGATTTGTCTCAAGTGAGAACACTGGCTGTGCATGTGTGTTCAAAGCAAACGGCAAAAATTTTTACTATTTTCTCCCAGAATCTTCTTGAATATTAAAGCAAATTATGGCTGGGGGCTGGTGCTAAGGAGTTAAGTGGGTGTGTAGAGGATGAAGTATTTATGGAAATAGCATTGGCCAGGATTGACTGAGAGGACAGAGATTTCTTAATTTGGCAGATTCCATGCGGTCCACTTGGTGTCTAAAAACAGATGATGCAAACTAGAAGTTATGATGATGACTATGGAACGCATATGTGATCTGATATTATAGGTAGGGAATCAGCTGTGAACTATAAAGGTCCAAATTTCATCGACCACCTGCCCTACCTGCATGGATCTGCTGCTGTTTCTGTGATATTTCCACTCCCTCTCCTCTTCTCTCTCTCTCAATTTAATGTTAGTTTCTCTCAAGCTTCCAAATAGTGCTCACTGCTCTAAGGAAACACTGAAGGAAGGAAAGGGCAGGGAGAGAGGAAGAGGAGGGGAGGCAGAGGAGAAACATTGGAGAACAAAGCAGCCTGACAGTCCAGCTGTTTGCAAACTCATTGCACATCCTCCAGTTACATGGCAGAAGAGGGAGGGAAGGAGGACAGAAAAGGGGAGGAAGAAAAAAATAAATGATACACACACGAAAACAAAAGAGAAGGAAACAACTGTGAGTTGGTGATCCAGGAGGCAGGGAGGGAGAGGTAACCCTTTTACCTGTGCTGAACTCGGGAGTGGGAGCAGGAGCAGGAGGGAAGGAAAGGAGCGAAGAAAAGAAAGAAATACTAAAGGTGGAGGGAGAGTGGACACAGACACAACTCAAAACAGCAGCAGTCAAGGCAGCCCCTGATGGCCTCGAGTCCTCAGCGCAGGATGGCGATGTGGCGGTGTGAGGCCTTGGCATTTCTGGGGTGGGGGCCGAGGGCAGGGCACAGCCTCTTCGTTGTTCCCCTCGCCCAGAGCACTGAGACCCCAGAGGGATGGGCAACAGGAGTCTGTGGTGAGGCAGGGGCTGAGGACTGCGGGCAGAGAGAGGGCTGGTATACGGGTGTCCCCCCAATGGCAGGCGTGAGCGGGGCGCCTGTCATCTTCCAGTACGCCCCACACTCCCTGTCTCTTATACACATCTCAAGCTTGTCCACCATCTAAAGGTATTGTTGTCCCACACACACACCTCGGCCTTTTCACCTCAGGGCCTGGGGGGATTGTGGTGGCCTCAACCCCGGCTGTGCCCCTCTCACCCTTTCTTACCTGTGCGGGAATTGGGGGCGGGGACCTGGACAAGAGGAGATAAGAGAGAAGGAAACCCGGACTGGTACCTCTGCTGGCTGGGGTCTGAGCAGACCCTCAGAAGAGGGCCCACTGTGAGGGAGAAGGGCTGAAGCCAGGTGGAGCAAACATGTCAATAGGTGGGGACAGGCATGGCATGACAGGGCTACCAGATACTCTGGGGGACCCGCCTCTCTCTCCAGCCTCTCTTCTTATTGTACAGCCTCACCTTGCCCGTCACAGCAAAGGCACCTTATCATTGCTTGCTTCAGGTTTTCACCACATCCAGCACCCCAGAGGAGAGTGTAGCAAAAAGGATGCAGTATTGAGCTAGAAGGTCCTCTCTGTGCATGGTTACAAGCTCTGCCTCATAGGTTGGGATCACTGAGGCCTAGAGTTTCAGGGTTCCCTTGGGAGAAGAACCTGCTCTTGCTGAAATCCCCATCAACTGTTTTTTCTGGAGTGATTATGAATCATTCTGCCTAAAAGGTCACAGAATGCAAATGTCACCAGGTGTGGGAGTCTGGTGACTTGGGAGTGAAGGGCCAGACTAAGGGTCTCATCCTGGCTATGTTAGAATCAGCTGAGGGAGCTTAAAAAATGTTATCAGTGCTGATTACCCACCCTAGACCATTTGAATCACAATCAGCAGTCACAATTGCTGCCAGGGTTCAAGTATTTATAAACTCTCCAGGTATGGTGTATATACTCTTGAGTGGTCCTTAAAAACCAGTGAGATACTGGTCAACTCCATCAGCCCTTTGTCTTCCACAGCAGACAGTTTAGATGTTTGCAAGATTATTACAATCAGGTAGCATCATTATGCGGAGACTATCCAGAGACAAGCTGTCCACTCTGATCCTCTGAGTGAAAGAAAAAATATTCTTTCTACTAAGAGAAAGACATTGCACTAGTTTATAGGGGACAGTCTGAACTCACCCAAAGAAACAGAACTATAATTAAATCCCAAGTTTTTTTGTTTTGTTTTTGTTTTTAAGGACAACATGGAGTATTTAAATAATTGAAGAGTGAAAAATATCTAAGAAAAACATAACATCTATATCTCAAATTCCCCTAGTTTTTCTGTCATCCATACATTCATCTCATCTAGAACAAAGTGCTCTTTTCTGCCAGAGTCAGATCTATGCATTCCTCTCCTGTGGGTAGTATCATGCTTCCTTTGGCTGTCTGAAAAAGATCTCTCTGGGTCATCAAAGAACATCACTTGGTTCCAGATGATTGAACCAAGGTTCCAGAAGGTTCCAGAAATGGTTTAGGGATATTTGGCACCCGTCCATATAATTCATGATTTTATGGACTTTCAGCTTTCTGTTTCTAAACTGAAGATTTCTCACTCTTTATAGGCAAAAGAGCTGAAGCATACAGCTGTGCTGTGCACAAGGGCCCCCAGCTGAGGGCACAAATGGGATCTAAAATCCAGAGCCCTCTAAACTGGCTGGTGGATCCCGGCTGGGGTTTTGTTTGTTTGTATTCTTATTCACCCACAGGAGCTATATGCGCAAACAGAGTTTCTGCTATAGCCTGTCCTCACATATAGCCAAAATGAAAAATTGCTCTTTTTTTTAATTTAAAAAATAATTTTATTTATTTTTGGCTGTGCTGGGTCTTTGTTGCTGCATGAACTTTTCTCTAGTTGTGGCCAACAGGGGCTACTCTCTAGTTGCGATATGTGGATTTTGGGTGGCTTCTCTTGTTGCAGAGCACAGATTCTAGGGTGCGTTGGCCTCAGTAGTTGTGGTACATGGGCTCAATAATTGTGGCTCTGGACTCTACAGCACATGCTCAATAGTTGTGTGCACATGCTTAATTGCTCTGTGGCATGTGGTATCTTCCCAGACCAGGGATTGAACCCATGTCTCCTGTGTTGGCATGCAGATTCTTTACCACTGAGCCACCAGTGAAGCCTGGAATATCACTCTTTTAAAATGATCAAGTCACAAATCAAAGAATGTTTAAATACTTACCTTTCTGAAATAACTTTCTAGGTCCAAGATGGAGCCACTCCTGCCCCAGGGGTGCCACATCAGCAAATTGAAACTTAGATAACTTTCATGTCCCTGTAAACAATACTACTTGACCAGAAATAGAATAGTATATTATACTATGGGCCTCCCTGGTGGCTTAGCGATAAAGAATCCACCTGCAATGCAAGAGACCTAGGTTCAATCCCTGGATTGAGAAGATCCCCTGGAGAAGGAAATGGCAACCCACTCCAGTATTCTTGCCTGGGAAATCCCATGGACAGAGGAACCTGGCAGGCTACAGTCCCTAGAATCACAAAGAGTCAGACACCTCTTAGCAACTGCTAAGTCACTTCAGTCGTGTCCAACTCTGTGCAACCCCATAGACGGCAGCCCACCAGGCTCCCCCGTCCCTGGGATTCTCCAGGCAAGAACACTGGAGTGGGTTGCCATTTCCTTCTCCATCTTAGCAACTAAACAACAACAATATTATACTATGAAATAGTACATCCAGTCAGCCAATCTCCAAATGCCAAGCCAACTTTGGGCTCTATGTTATTTCCTTGTTCCTTCTCACCCTAAATAAAGTTGACTGTGTGACTCCAGCCAATCAGACATTTTCACTTTTCCTCATCCTTATTTTTTACCCTATAAAAGCTTTCTGCTTTCTGCTCCATTTTGCAATTATCTGAATAGAGACTACTTTTGTTTCATGAAGCGTTAAGTAAGATTTATATTGCCTAAATTCTTCTTTAATAAATTATTGACAACCTATTTAAAGAATTGTCTTTAAGGAAGTCCCTCCAAATCTCTCTTTGCCTATGTTAGGAATACAGCACAGGAAGTCATGTCAATATGCTTAATTTTCCGTGGAAACAAAATTTCCTAGTTGATGTTTTCAGGTTAAAACCATCATTTTAAAAAATTTATCTATTTTTTTAATTGAAGGATAATTGCTTTACAGAATTTTGTTTTCTACCAAATATCAACATGAATCAACCAGAGTAAAAAGAAAAAACTATCATATTATTTTTGTTAACTCCTTTGTATACCTGAATGAATTTTTACTTTTATCTCAGCCTTATGATCTGGCTGAGAAAAACTGTGATATGGAGCAGTTAGTGACGAATTATATCTAAGAAGCTCTATAGTCTCCAAAACAACAAACCAGTACTTAGAAAATGATTCAGTATTATAATGATTGAAAAATTGGCTTGCTTATTTCTAAAAGAATTACCCACCCGCCAAAAAAAGTAATGTTAGGAAAGATAATGTTTAATGACTGTTGTGAAGATGTTGTTTTAAAAAACATGGCTCCCTGAATTGATTCCCTTTTTAAGAAAGTAAATAAATTTGTGAATTGACCCCAGTACTAAAAATTTCTGTCTTTTTATCTTGTTTCCTAACAGATGTAAAGCCCCAGGTGCTATTTTTCCATGTCTCAATCCATTTTTTTTTTTTTTAAAGGACAGGTTTGTTGAGGTATTTCATACAGTAAAATTAAATCTTTTAAGAGTATAGTTCAGTAAGTTTTGGCAAACTCAGATCTCCTCTTCCTAGATATTTACCCAAGAGAAATGAAACTTATGTTCAAATAAAAACTTGCACATGAATGCTTACAGAAGTTTTATTCATAATTACCAGAAACTGGAAATGTTCCAAATGTCCTTTAACTGGTGAGTGGATAAACTGTTCCTTTCAGGGTGGCTGTATAATCTTCCATTCCCATCAGCAATGAAAAAGGGTTCCAGTGGCCCTGTATATTCACTAACACTTGACATTGTCATTAAAAATAGTTTTTCAGTTCAGTTCAGTTCAGTCGCTCAGTCGTGTCCGACTCTTTGCGACCCCATGAATCGCAGCATGCCGGGCCTCCCTGTTCATCACTATCTCTCGGAGTTCACTCAGACTCACGTCCATCGAGTCAGTGATGCCATCCAGCCATTTCATCCTCAGTCGTCCCCTTCTCCTCCTGCCCCCAATCCCTCCCAGCATCAGAGTCTTTTCCAATGAGTCAACTCTTCGCATGAGGTGGTCAAAGTATTGGAGTTTCAGCTTTAGCATCATTCCTTCCAAAGAAATCCCAGGGCTGATCTTCAGAATGGACTGGTTGGATCTCCTTGCAGTCCAAGGGACTCTCAAGAGTCTTCTCCAACACCACAGTTCAAAAGCATCAATTCTTCGGCACTCAGCCTTCTTCACAGTCCAACTCTCATATCCATACATGACCACAGGAAAAACCATAGCCTTGACTAGATGGACCTTAGTCGGCAAAGTAATGTCTCTGCTTTTGAAAATGCTATCTAGGTTTGTTTCTAATAGATGTGTGGTAGTTTATTGTGGTTTTAATTTGCTTTTTTTTAATGACTAATGATGTGAGCATCTTTTCATATGTGTTTTTACCATCTGTGTTTCTTCTTTGCTTTATAACTGTTGATTCTTTTGAAAATTGAGTTATTTTCTTATTGTTATGTTTTGAGAGTTCTTTAAATATCTGGATACAAGTATTTTATCATATATGTGATTTTCAAATGTTTTCTCCAAACGTATGGTTTGTGTTTTCATTCTCTTAGTAGTGTCTTCCACAGAGTTTGAGGTTTTAATTTTGGTAAATTTCAGGTCTTTCTATTTTATATAATCTTTTTGTCAATACTACACTATCTTGTTACTGTAGCTTTATAATAAGTCTTTATTATAAGTTTATAATTAATTGAAC
>SJYT01068310.1:442844-635512 GCA_006410635.1 Cephalophus harveyi | reverse complement strand
GGGGGAGCCTGGTGGGCTGCCATCTATGGGGGTCGCACAGAGTTGGACACGACTGAAGCGACTTAGCAGCTTCTGTGTATTCTTGCCACGTCTTCTTAATATTTTCTGCTTCTGTTAGGTCCATACCATTTCTTTCCTTTATTGAGCCCATCTTTGCATGAAATGTTCCCTTGGTATCTCTAATTTTCTTGAAGAGATCTCCTCCATCCATGGGATTTTTTAGGCAAGAGTACTGGAGTGGGTTGCCTTTTCCTTCTCCAGGGAACTTCCCGACCCAGGGATTGAACCTAGGTCTCCCGCATTGTAGACAGACGCTTTGCCGTCTGAGCCAATGTCTGGCTTTGAAGAGATCTCTAGTCTTTCCCATTCTATTGTTTTCCTCTATTTCTTTGCACTGATCACTGAGGAAGGCTTTCTTACCTCTCCTTGCTATTCTTTGGAATTCTGCATTCAGATGGGTATATCTTTCCTTTTCTCCTTTGCTTTTTGCTTCTCTTCTTTTCACAGCTATTTGTAAGGCCTCCCCAGACAGCCATTTTGCTTTTTTGCATTTCTTTTTTTTGGAGGTAGTCTTGATCCCTGTCTCCTATACAGTGTTAATGATCCTCTGTCCATCGTTCATCAGGCACTCTGTCTATCAGATCTAGTCCCTTAAATCTATTTTTCACTTCCACTGTATAATCATAAGGGATTTGATTTAGGTCGTACCTGAATGGTCTAGTGGTTTTCCCCACTGTCTTCAATTTAAGTCTGAATTCTACACTTACAGCACATTCAATTCACACTAGCCACGTTTCAGGTTTTCTATACCATTTGTGACTAGTGGCTGCTATATTGGACAAACAGCTCTGTTAAGACTCACACCTGGGACTTCCTTGGTGATCCAGCAGTCTTGGTCAGGACTTTGTGCTACTAATGCAGGGCCATGGGTTCGGTCCTGGTTGGGAACTAAGATCCTGCATGCCACACAGCCCTGCCAAAAAAAAGTCATTTAGGAAATGGCAACCCAGAGGTGTAAGTGACTTATCCCAGGATATACAGCTGATAGCTAAGCCAAATCAGTAAAGAAAAATCTGGGTCTTCTGTGTCTAACACTCTGCCACTACACCAGACTAATTTTTCTCAGTCAAAATAATAGGAAACCAGTGCTTTAGAAATAGCATAGTCTGGCTTGTCATTTATTGGAAAAATAATTGTCTAGAGGAAAAAAATGAAACTCAGTCTTTTTCACTTATGCTGAGAACTTTGGACATAATCTACTCAAGTATGTCCTGGAATTTGATTAATATCTGTATTCCATCTTTAGCAGGAATTATTTTTACTGATGATATTTCTTTTTGTCAGATTTTAAAACCACAGAAGAAAGTTGGGCATAATTTAACCACATCAAAGGAACTATGTGCTCTTCCCATAATTAAAACAGGAATTTTCTGCCTTATTTTTATCAATGTTTGAAATCTTTCTATTTCTTTGTTAGTATTTACATCAAAAGAAGAAGCAAACCTGTTCATACATAGACACCTCCTATATAATAGATTTGATTTGGAGCTCTTCACTCCCGGTGATCTAGAAAGAGAATGCATAGAAGAACTTTGTAATTATGAGGAAGCCAGAGAGATTTTTGTGGATGAAGATAAAACGGTAATTTTGTTGATGATGTTAATTGGCTAGACATTTATTAAATTGTACTTTAAAAAGTGGTACTTTTCAGGCATTAGAAATTATATGCCTTAAATAAAATTAGGATTGTATACCTGTTATCTCTTTCTACTTTCTTAAAATGCTAATTAACCCATTTAGATTTTACTTTATACTTTCCTAGGTTTACAGTAATTAGCAAATTATCAATTATGTTATAATTTTGTGTTTAACGTTTATGATATTCAAAGACAGTCTTGAAGCACAGTGAATTAAACTTTTGGATATTGAGTTAGTTCTCTGACTCAGGCTTCAATCAGTCAAAACTCAGAGAAATTTTTCCTATCAAGACTTAGCTTTTTGATGACTATGTTTACATTTCAAGTACTTATTGACAATCTACTATGTGTCATATGCTCCCCTAGAAACTGAGGATAATATATATATTCCCTGCATTCAGGAGTTTATTGCTTGGCAATAAACTTTTAGAATGTCTCCCTTAAAATATAATTAGCTTCTGTCTGTTAATCCTGAAAAATACAAAACAAATAGCCAGCACTGTCCCTGTTATAATCTGGCATATTCTTTAAGAATATCAAGTGACCCAGATTCTTTGCTTTTGTAAATAACCCCAAACTTAAATAACCCCAGCTCTTTTTCCCCTTCCTCAAGAATCCCATTTTACTCTTTAGTCACTAAGAACCTCTCTAGGTATTCTTCAAATGAAGGTGTTACTGAAACAGCTCTTTTTCTTCCCAAATTCTCCCCAGCCTCCCATTCCCTGCTATTATCTGCTGCATCTATTAGAGAAAGGAAGCAAAGACTGCTCCGCCTTGTAGTTGTGTCTGTTGAAATTCTATTGTTTCTCACAAAACCATTTTCTAGTTTTATCACAGTTCTTTAAAAACGGCTTCCATTCTCTCAAGTAACACTGAACTTAAAAAGTCTCAGGGATGTCTTTCCAAATCAATAAATACCTTTTAATAAAATCTCTGAGCAAGGGCTTCCCTGGTGGTCCAGTGGTTGAAAGCCTGCCTCCTTTTTCTAGTTTTATCACAGTTCTTTAAAAACGGCTTCCATTCTCTCAAGTAACACTGAACTTAAAAAGTCTCAGGGATGTCTTTCCAAATCAATAAATACCTTTTAATAAAATCTCTGAGCAAGGGCTTCCCTGGTGGTCCAGTGGTTGAAAGCCTGCCTCCCATGAAGAGGACACGGGTTAGATCCCTGACCCCAGAAGATCACGTGCCTCAGGGCAAGTGAAGCGTGGACAACTAGTGAGTCCATGCTCTGCAACAAGAGAAGACACCACAATGAAAAGCCCTCGCCCTGCAACCAGAGAGTAGCTGCCGATTGCCACAACTAGAGAAAACCTGCCCACAAACAACATAGACCCAGCACAACCGAAAACAAATTAATTTTTTTAAAAACCTATAAAAATCTCCTAGCGAACTGAAGGCTCACCTAGTGTAGAAAAAAGCCAGACTCCTTTTCAAACACGATCATAAGTCCTCTGCTTCAACTTCCACCTCTGCTGTTTTCATCAACTCTCTAATTCGATAGTCCCTGGATACCTGAGTGATGGCCCTGCACCAATGAAGGAAAAATATCAGGGTCCAGTGGTAAAGAGCTGACACTAGCAATAAATCCCTGGCCAATTTCAGAGTTGGAAGAAACGGTAGTGGGTAGCAATGCTTTAATTATTTAATAGAGTGAGTCACTTGCTTCAGCATGAATGAACTGGTGTCCTATATGTAGCACATGCCAAGTGTTTATCACCCCTAGTCAAGGTCCTTGAGACCAAATGAAATAATGTTAAAGAAATTAAATAAACTTGGAAATTTTTACCTTTCTCTTAGATGAAATTTTGGCAAGAATATTCAGTTAGAGGACCAACCACAAAATCAGGTAAGGCAAGAATGGATCAATTTTAATGTTTTTTTTTCCCATCCTCTATCATAGTACATTTTTAGTTTCGTTGTTTGAGTTTGGTTGTTGCACAACATACATATCTTGTAAATCCGGGAAAGATTTCTCAATTATACACAGGGCTATCTAAGACAGAGAAGGCCGCATTCATCTGTTTACACACTGAAAATCAAGTTTGGTGAGATACTAGGGAAATGAGATAATAGGCTTAATTCGCTCTTTTAAACAGCTCAGCTAAGTCAGGACTTGCACAGAATAAAAGTCAGACTGTTACTTTCGAGTAGTAAACTATTTTAATTTTTTTTCTTTTTTACCATTACAAGTGAATGGAATACTTGGGCTACTAAGTAAATTAAGATTGTTAGATAGAATTAAGTAACTTCTAGAGAGGGGAGATCCTTTGTCTTATCTGCATTGATCATCTCTAGCTGCTTTTAGTCAGGTTTGTTTTGTTTTTACCAACGATTTATTCCTTCCTCCTAGGCAGGGCTCCAGCTGTAGGGAGACTATATTACAGAGCTACTCTGGAGCAGCTTAGTAAATTTCTCTCAGTAGTTAATATCAAAATGTGTATAGTTGAACAAAGAATATGTTTATCCTGCTTAGACTTTTATTCATTTAAGAAGACATTTAAAATAAGTCAGGGACTTCCCCTGCTGGTCCAGTGGCTAAGTCTCTGAACTCCCAGTGCAGGGAACCTAGGTTCCACCCCTGGTCAGGGATCTAGAACCCACATACCGTGACTAAGACCCAGCACAGCCAAAATGAATAAATAATTTTAATTAAAATAATAAAAATAAATGAAGCCATACCTAGGGCTTTTAGGAAGTATATGCTTTTTCCTCCCCTCCCCCCCAGGTCATGTCTCTGGCACAGACTTTTAAAAATAACCAATATTAATTATTAGATGCTTAATAATGTGCTTACACTCACTGTTAAATTTATTGAAATCATAGATGGTGCTTTTCAGTTGTTATATTAATGTTAGTTTAATGATTTCTCTTAAGATGCTAACAGAGAGAAAATCGATGTTTTGGGCCTTCTGACTGGATTAATTGCTGCTGGAGTATTTTTGGTTATTTTGGGATTAGCTGGTTATTATCTTTGTATCACCAAGTGTCACAGGCAACAATATCCAGGGTAAGTATCAAATGAAAATATTTAATTTACGATTATACTTTCTATACTATTATTTTTAAATGGCTAAAAAAATGACTGCCTATATTTTGAAGTACATTTTTTATTTTGGAATAATTTCAGATATACAGGAAAGTTACAAAGATAGCACAGAGAGTTCCTATATATCCTTCGCCAGTTCCCTCATTGTTAACCTCTTATGTTGCCATATTACATTTGTAAAACTAACAAGCCAACTTTGGGCTTCCCTGGTGGCTCAGATGGTAAAGAATGTCTGCAATGCAGGAAACCTGGGTTCAATCCCTAGTTTAGGAAGATTCCCCTGGAGAAGGGAATGGGTAGCCACTTCCAGTATTCTTGCCTCGAGGATTCAGTGGACAGAGAAGCCTGGCGGGCTCCCATCCATGGGGTCACAAAGAGTCGGACATGACTGAGTGACTAACACGAGCCAATGTTAATACATTGCTATTAACTGAATTCCACCATATTAGTAAAGCTTCCTAAAGGCCATAATTGTTTGCATAATAAATCTCAACACCATTAGAATAAAAAGTTATTATCATTCATATTCTTATCTGCAAGTATAGATAAAAGTGCAGAACTACCTTATTAAAAAAAAAAAGCAACACATGTGAAACAGGCAATCAGAATTATTTCTTGTATATCCTCATTTACCCTATTTACGGTTCCAAATTCTATAAAGACGCTCATTATTGACCAGGTGATAAAACGATTATGGAAATAGATAGTGGTGGTGGCTGTACAACAATGTGAATATAATTAATACCATTAATTGTACACCTGAAAATGGTTATAATGACAAATTTTATGTTATGCATATTTTACCATAATAAAATTTTTTTTCTTTATTGTTAAGGTAAGAGTTTAGGCCAATAGAGGTGGAATTAGGATAAATCCATTGGAAGATAAAAGCTGAAGCCAAGTTTTCTGAGTGTGACGAAAGGACAGAGGCAAGGGCAGAGGCAAGTCTGAAAAGATGCCCATAGTAAGTTGGAAGAGGAAGTTGGTTGTTGCTGTTGTTTTAGTCTCTTAGCTGTATCCAGCTCTTTTGTGATCCCATGGACTGTAGCCCACCAAGCTCCGTTGTCCATGGAATTTCTCTAGCAGGCATAGTGGAGTGAGTTGCCATTTCCTTCTCCAGGGAATCCTTCCAACCCAGGGATTGAACTTGTGTCCTCTGCATTGCACGCAAATTCTTTACCACTGCTTCCTGGGAAGTCCCTGCAGAGGAGGACATGCCCGCAAAGGGGGCAGAGGACAGGGGCAAAGTAAAGTGTAATTCTATCCCCCAGCTGGAATTCCTAAACAGTCACCTGAGGCATTATGTGATCACGGGCAGGAACTAAGGAGATTGTCTGAGAGTTCTATAAATCTTCTAAAAGTTTGAAAAGTGAAAGAAAATAAGGAAAATTTTGTGTAATTTTTCTTAAGCCACTATCTTTAAGCTGAGGTTTCTATTAATTTCACCTACTTAACAGACAGGGAACCAGCAAGTTCTCCCCATTTTCAAGGGCTTTTGACTACTATCTTATTTAATATGGCTTTCTCCACAAGTTGCAGGATACCTGGAAATTCATGGGCTAATGAAGAAATTGGAATATTTATCTTTGAAGACTCTCCTTGTCTTTTATCTTTGCTTCTTTTCTATCCCATTTACAATATTTTCCCCCAAAGGCCATGTGTATGCCCTCAGTATTTAATAATTTCCCTGAAGATCTGTGAACAGAGCCATTATTCAGTGTCGTGCTCAACATCGTTCTCTTCTCTTTCCTGTTTTTTTTTCCATTTCTCTGCTTTTCTACACCACTACACCTTCACCTGCTTACCTCATGCCTTTTTTTCTCTGAAGCCTTCTAGCTTCTTTCCTGCATGAGTTTAGAAGCAGAATTCAAAGACACATGGAGTAAAGAGGTGCCATTTTTATGCATGTTTTCTGTGTATGTTATTATTAAATTTTGAAAACCCAGATATCTCTTATTTTAAAAGTAAGATTAGTTATCCTTAGTACAGTAGAATGCTGTCCCATTTACAGGTCATTTTTACATCTACTGTCTCACTTTGATTCTCAGAGCAACCCTTTATAGGGCACATTTCAAACTAGGTTAACCAGACATTCCTTTGTGTTAAGATTAACTTTTAAATACTTACTAACTGACTAAAGTACTTTTTATCAATTGTCCCAAGAAATTCTTCCAACAGAATTACATGTTCTCTTTCTACATTTCTACACACTCCTTCCATCATCTTCAGAAGACCAGGTGAAATTAAGTCTGAAAGTGGGGGAAGGGTGAGGAATATTTTGAAAAAGAAAAGAGTGAAAAATGAGATCATTGTTAGAATAGTTTGTCTCATTCTTTTGTAAAAACATGCCAAGAAATGGGAAACAAGACCTTTTCATTTCTTAGTCCCTATATTTTATGGAGGAAAATAGGCATAATATAATGTTGTCAGCTTATCTGAGATGTTCTTGGTATGTACTTTCTGATTTCAATCATGTAAGATGTATGTAAGAAATCACTGTGAAAACACTTAACGATTTTAGTATCATTATACTGTACCTGTAACAGATTTTGAAGATCAGCGTGGAAAAATTTATTTGTTCAAGTAAAACATCTGTCTCTCCTGTTTCCTATAAGCAAACTAGTAGTACTTTTCATCACAAGCTAATGAATGTGGCAAGTGACAAGCCTACCATGCGTACATTCCAGATTTCCGACAGAGGAGGAATTGTATTGAGCCCTCTAAGTAAATTTCTGAGGCTCTCAGTCACCTCTCAACTATTGAAGAGCAGATTATCCAATTCCTCGATTTACATAGACCTTTTTCTTTTCTTCTCTCTCTGCTATATTCCTCTCTCTTTCCTTTCAGTTTCAGATCTCATTGTAACTTCCAACAGAAAAGGTATTCTAAGAGGCAAGTTGATATTAATTTAGTTTGCAAAAGTGTACAGTATTTGGGGTCTGCTAAACTCTCTTATTAGGAAGAATACTATTATAAATATTGACTATAGGTTCAGGATTATCTATATATTTTAATTATCTTACTAACCATACTGTAAGAGGTTAATTTCTGCATAGATGCTTCACAGACAGCCAACTTCACAGTCTAAGTGGATCAATTTACTTATGTTTAAATTATAATTTGTAATTCACAAGTGAGAAGGGGAAATGTAGTTTCGGAACACCAGACCAGTATTGCATTTCAGCTTTCATTGGCTGCTGTAGGTGACAAAGTTTTGTGAAAAATGGTGGAACTTAAACTAAGCCATTTTTTTTTTAATTAAAAAAATTTTTTTTCTAATTGTTAGGCTTCCATCTGTGGAGATCAATGGGGAGTAAAGATGCTACCTTGGCAAGGGCAGAGAGCCATAAAATAAAGCAAGGCTAGATTAAGGGAGGCTTTGAAAAGTAGGCACAGGAGTTGGAAGTTGATTCAGTAGAAAGCAGACTTCAAGTTAGACTTTTGTGGAGAAGAATGATGGGATGGAAGTCCTGCTGAGGAGGGATGGACCAGACAGCAAGGCTGCTGGGGTAACAGAGGAGAGAGATGGGCATCCACTGATGTTATTACCTCTGTGGCATCAATTTCCTTAGCTTTGAGTTGTCGTGCCTTTCAACAAAGCCTGGATTTGGTTTAACACCATACTTTGAGAAAATTTTAATTCAGGAATAGGAGAAAAAAAGAATTAACGTGTTTTGAGTCCTTGTTACAGTATTCCAGACACTGCTTAGATGCCTTACATTATCTTTCTCAATCCACAAAAAACATATCTGTTGACGTAACTATTATTATTCCCATTTTACAGAGGAAGAAACCTGAGTTAGGTTACCTTGCCTTTGGTCACATTGCTATGAAATGATAGGATCCTGTTTCATACCGATGACTGACTTCAAAGCTCTTGGTCTTCCCACTAAACCAAGACTCATTCAGAGTTTATGGGTAAAATAAAACTTGTTATATTAATAAAGAAGGTTCAGCTTTGATCTAAATAGTTGGATTTCTTAATATTGCTGTCTTAACCTAAAATATTGCCTTTCCTAGACCTCAGTGCTCTCTCTGTTTAGTTCTTCAGACATGTACGTAAGAGGGGGCAGACACACTCCTTCCATTGTCTTCAGAAGACCAGAAGAGGCTGTCTTGTCTCCATCGCCACCTTCATTGGAAGATACAGGATTACCTTCTTATGAACAGGCAGTGGCATTGACCAGAAAACAGAGTGTTTCACCACCACCACCTTATCCCGGGCCAGCAAATGATTTTAGGGTATTTAAAAAGTCTATGTCACTCCCATCTCACTAAGCCCTCATTGTCTTGGTGATATAGGACATTCACATTATTTAAGTGGTTCTTTTCCCTGAACCAAAAAAGACAGGTCAATTCAGATGTTTATGACAAACTGTAGAGAATAAAGGAGAAATAAGCATGTGTTCTCTGCCACTGGAGTTCTGTCAGCATCTTTAACCTGAACTTTATCATTATCAGCTGGATAAGGAATTTTGTATCCTTGCAGTAAAGAAGAGAGCACTGTTCTGTTCAAAAGAATCTGTTATGGATGTCACAGCTAGAACTGGTGAACTGTCTATATTCTTTGTACAGAAAAGGTTGTAGATCTGTTGTTGTTGTGTTAGTCGCTCAGTTATGTCCGATTCTTTGAGACCCTACGGACTGTAGTCTGCCAATCTTCTCTGTCCATGGAATTCTCCAGGCAAGAATACTGGAGTGAGAAAAAAGAATACTGGAGTGGGTAACCATTCCCTTCTCTAGGGGATCTTCCAGATCCAGGGATCGACCCAGGGTCTCCTGCATTGCAGTCAGATTCTTTACTGTCTGAGCCACCAGGGAAGCCCCATAGATTTTTTGTATTGAATACTAAAAAAAAAGAAAAAGAATTTCTAATTATTAGATTATTCCAAGTTATAATATTGGACCTACTCTTTTTTAGGATTTCTTTTTTGTTGGAAATACTTCACAGAATCTGACATGTAAATATAAATCAATAACCTTAATAAAATCAGTTTTTTATCTTAAATTATTGCATAGCATTCACTATATTTTGCACATTTTAGTCATGAACTGTTGCTATCAGTCATATTTTATTATGGGGGAGGCAGTCAATAGTTTTCTTTAAAAAATAAACACTAGGGAGTTACTTCTTCAGAGGGAACATGGTTGCAATGGAAAGGATTTGCAAGGGTTGTTATACCACAAAGTAGATTATAGGCCTCAAATCTAGGAGTGGAGCTTGATAAATTTGTGCATATTACCGACAAGTAGACATACCCATTTCCATTGCTAAATTATCTGTATCTGACTATGCATAACTATTAATCTGGAAAATTTTTCAAAGTTTATAAATAATAATTTGAGAACCTAGAAGTAACTTACTTTTCTGCTATCAAAATAATATTGATTAAAGTTACCAGCAATCCCTTGCATCTTTTAATGTCTGGACACAGAAGATCATAGGTAATAATTTTGACCTATAGTTTGTATCTTCTTCTAATTCTGTATGTGCCCAATCTCCCCTTATAAACATAATAGAGTATAAGCTATAAACTTCTGGAATGAATATGTGTGCACAAATTTATTTGAGTGTATGTGTGTGTGAATTTGTTTCCTCTTTACAAG
The DNA here is from genome assembly GCA_006410635.1 of Cephalophus harveyi. Lineage (NCBI taxonomy): Eukaryota > Metazoa > Chordata > Mammalia > Artiodactyla > Bovidae > Cephalophus > Cephalophus harveyi. The sequence continues at coordinate 625,159 of SJYT01068310.1, read as the reverse complement.
AACTCAAAAAATAACATACTCCTGAGAAACAGAAAATTCTGTTCTTTATGTTTTTGCCAGGCATTGCTTTTTTCTATGTAATACCATTTATAAAATTGTATTTTGTTTTATAAGTTTTAGAGGGATGAGATTAAAACTCACATGCGTTTGGTAGTTCCTTCCAAATTAAATGTTTAAAAAGTATAAATCATATTACACTGTGTTTGAGTGTATGTCTCTCTTTTAAGACAGTGTGATCTTAATGCAGATGAAAGAAAGATCTTAATCATTATAGACTGCTAAAGACTTTACGTTTGATATTTTCAGAGTCTTTTTGGTTACTTGTTGCAAAGAAATCATCTAGCAAAATTTTTTGTTGTTGTTTGATATTTCATTTTGTTTTAAATTAATTTTTATTGGAGTATAGTTGCTTTACATTGTTCTTTCAGTTTCCACTGTGCAGCAAAATGAATCAGCCATACATACGTATATACATACATACATACATATATATATCCCTTCCCTTTTGAACTTCTTTCCCATTCAGGTCACCACAGTACATTAAGTAGCATTCTTACAGTGTTCTCATTAGTTATCTATTTTATACATAGTAACATTTGGATATAATTAGGAAAAGTGGTCTTTTTAATGCCACCTGCATAACCTATAAAAATTTTACTATTAGTCATATATTGGCTTTACATAAGCACTTTTCCTCATATAACTTTGCCCTTATTTTAATCCTCTTTAAAAGATCAGAGGCAGGACTTCCCTGGTGATCTAGTGGTTAAGACTCTGCACCTGCAATGCAAGGGGCATGGGTTTGATTCCTGGGCAGGGAACTAAGATTCCACGTGTCACACAGCCAATAAATAAATAAAGTAAGCAAGCACCTAATGCTGGTTCTGAGGCTAATTCGGAAACATTTTAAAAAAAAGATTGGAAGCAAACTCTATCATTTTAGCAATCACTCTAAAGCATGCAAGGATAACTTGCCCCAAATCTAACATGTTGGTAAGAGCTAGGTTTAGAATGAGCAAGCACACTTTCTCAACCCCATCTTATACCTATAGAATTACACTGTCTCAAATTATAAAGTATTGACAATTCTAAGTCTGTATGAGAAATGTATAGACATTTGTCATTTATATATAAATGTATATAAGGGCATATATTACATATCTGTGTTTTCTCACACATATGTTTCTTAGGATGGATAAAAATATAAGATACGATTTATCTTTTATTGAATCACAATCTAAAATATTCCATGAACTTGTTGACTCCAGTTGACTCACAGAAATCTTACTGTAAATCCAGCTTCAGGTCCTGTGACAACCCGTCACCCAGCAGCAGCAGAGATTTGTCATATGCCATCACTTACTGTAAAACTATTGCTCTAACCTGAACAAATCTGGAATTCATCAAGATTATGAAATAACTGGTGTTTGTAGAGAATCCAGTGTTGGAATCCAATCCATAATGCTTTAAATATAAAACAGAAAATGTGATAGAATCATAACCAACAAATACTTATGATAATTAAAAGGAAAATATTAATAAAAATTATTTACATGTATTTCTGTGCCATTCTCCGTTTTCTATTCCTGTTGTATTTTTGGTAGTGGGTTTTTTGGTTTGGTTGTTTTTGTTTGTGCTTATTCCCTGAGTAACTGATTAGTGTTAACCATTAAATCTCTCTTGACACAAGCTTTATAGTTAATTAGACAGTTTTCCCCTCTATTACAATCAGGAAATGAATGTAATATGGGTATGAAAAGGGAAAAGAAATGACATGTATTTCTGTGCCATTCTCCCTTTTCTATTCCTGTTGTATTTTTGGTAGTGGGTTTTTTGGTTTGGTTAATTTGTTTTTGTTTGTGCTTATTCCCTGAGTAACTGATTAGTGTTAACCATTAAATCTCTCTTGACACAAACTTTATAGTTAATTAGACAGTTTTCCCCTCTATTACAATCAGGAAATGAATGTAATATGGGTATGAAAAGGGAAAAGAAAAGGGAAAGCCACACAGTCGTGTCCGACTCTTTGTGACCCCGATTGTAACCTGCCAGGCTCCTCTGTTCATGGGATTTTCCAAACAAGAATACTGGAGTGAATTGCCATTTCCTTCTCCAAGGGATCTTCCCAACCCAGGGATCAAACCAGGTCTTCTGCATTGCAGGCAGATTCTTTATCATCTGAGCCACCAGGAATAAGACTAGAAAAAGACAAATACACATAGGGTTCTGCCTTCAATAGGATAGATAATTCTACACAGAATATTCTCTTTTTAAGATGAAAAGAATCAAAAAGAGTACAAACTATGTGTCAGAGTTTTGTATCTATTAATATTATGCCCTCTGAGTAAATACACAGAGTTCAGTGAAAATTCTCAGAACAATTAAAAACTAGACCAATGGTGTCCTCTGTATCTGGTTTCCTGTTCGCCTATAAAGTTCTAACAATTTTTTTCTATTTCTCAGATAAGTTATGTGTATTTGTACTTTTCCTATACGTACAAGTGAATTTTTTAATGAGAAGAAGTTTGTCAGTGCTGTTTGAAAGCTTAATTTCATATTGTTCGTACTGTTGTTATTCTAACTGAATGTGAAATAAGTTTGTATTAGTTACTGGTTGATTTGAAATATTGTATGTGGCATTTATACTACTAGAAGAATGTCTAGAATTTCTATAATTTTTTTAAAACTAGATTCTTTTGTAAATCCTGCCTGTATAGCATTTTGGAACATGTATGACATATATTGATACCTTTAACCTTCTGTATTGTGTTTCCTGCAGCATTGTTTTCTTTTTTAAAAATGTTTCCCTAACAGGTAAAAGTTTAAGGCAATTCAGTACTTATCAGCATTTTCATTATCTGGAAAAAGCAACTTGCTTTTGAATGCATTTTTTCCGATATGCTTGATTATATTTTGGCTTTAATGGATTTCCTATTGCAGACATTTTTTATATATGTGAATAAACTTTATGNCCCTAACAGGTAAAAGTTTAAGGCAATTCAGTACTTATCAGCATTTTCATTATCTGGAAAAAGCAACTTGCTTTTGAATGCATTTTTTCCGATATGCTTGATTATATTTTGGCTTTAATGGATTTCCTATTGCAGACATTTTTTATATATGTGAATAAACTTTATGCTAAGTAAATATTTGTTGCTTGTTTCACTGTTTATTTGAAGAATGTTTAATTCTTATTCTTCATATAATGGCATATAATTATGTGAACAATGCATTGCATGTTTTCAAAACAGTGTTTACAGCATGATATTGCTATATCTATCTTTCACCTGGGGGTAGTAACTTTCTATTTAAACAGTTTAATTGCAATTGTGAAAGTGCTATTTTCCTTAACACAGTTTTAATATTTAATATATTGTTTGAGACAAATTTATAATATATTACTGCTTAAAATTGAATTTACTTCTGTGACCTTTATCTATATTGTTTTATTAAATATTACATTATGTTCAACATTTAGTCCTCCTTAAATTTTTTATCCAGTTGATTAATACATAAATGTTAATACTTTTATTCCTTAAAATTACTTTCGTCAAAGGAATGAAAAGCCAAGCTAGTGACTACGAGAAACCATTTGCAAAAGATACATCTGATAAAGGACTGTTATCCAAATTATACAAAGAACCCTTAGAATTCAACAGTAAGAAAAGGAACAACCTGATTAAAAATATGGGCAGAAGACTTAACAGATACCTCACCAAAAAAGATGATTAGGTAACAAGCATATGAAAACATGTCCCACAGCATATCATTAAAGAATTGCATAAAAGATACATCTGATAAAGGACTGTTATCCAAATTATACAAAGAACCCTTAGAATTCAACAGTAAGAAAAGGAACAACCTGATTAAAAATATGGGCAGAAGACTTAACAGATACCTCACCAAAAAAGATGATTAGGTAACAAGCATATGAAAACATGTCCCACAGCATATCATTAAAGAATTGCAAGTCAAAACAACAAAGAGATACACGCCTATTAAAATGGCCAAAATCCAGAACTCTGACAACATTGAATGTTGGTTAGGATGTGGAGCAAAATGAACTCTCAGTTACTGCTCATTGGAATGCAAAACTGTGCAGCCACTTTGGAAGACAGTTTGGCAGTTCCTCATAAAACTAAACATATTTTACCATTTGATCCAGCAGTCATGCTTCCTAGTACTTACCCAAATGGGATGGAAACTAAGGTCCACACAGAAACCTGCATATGGATGTTTATAACAGCCTTACTTACAATTGCCAGAACTTGAAAGCAACCAAGTTGTCCTTCAGAAAGCACATAGATAAATAGTGGTAAATTTAGATAATGGAATATTATTCACCACTAAAAAGAAATGAGCTATCAAACCATGAAAAGACATAATGGAAATTTAAATGAACATTACTAAGCCAAAAGAGCCAATCTCAAAAGACTACAAACTGTATGATTACAACAATATGACTTTCTGGAAATGGCAAAACTAGGAAGATGTAAGAAGATCAGTGGGGTCAGGGATTGGGTGAGTGAATGGGTGTAGAGGAGGAGAGAATAGAAGATTTTTAGAGCAGTGAAACTACTCTGTATGACATGCTAGTGGTGAATACATATCATTATACATTTGTTAAAATGCACAGACAACTCCAAGAGTGAACCATAATATAATAGACTATGGACTTCAGGTAATAAAGATGTATCACTGTCAGTTTATCAGTTATAATGACCGTGTACCTCTATGACATGGGACATCGTTAGTGGGTGAGGTTGTTCATTTGTGAGGATGGGTTATATATGAGCTTTCTATATTTCCCATTCAATTTTGCTCCAAACTGCTCTAAAAAGTAAATATTATTAATTAAAAAAAATACTTTTAAGACTAAAAGTTTCCTTAGGACCACTTGAAAATTTTTTTAAAAACACTTCCTTATATTCTGTTGAAGAGTAGCAGGAAAAAGTGAATTCTTTTACTTAATGCTTTTATGTTATAATTAGGTGAAGTCTATAAGTAAAATTTAAAGGAATTCAAAAATATACCCTAGATTTTGACTGCTGTGACAAGATAGTGAAACAGACACAAACTCTAAAAAACGAGGTGAAATAGCCACATTTCATCTAAAGATAAAAACTTTCCTAACAGCTTAAGAAAGAGGACTTTGAGGACTAAGATCATAGAGATTTGGAAGGTAAGGGTGATTAGAAATGCCCTTACAAAGTTAATGCAGGATTGTCAAGTCCATTACTGACTCAGCATATTTTTCTCACTCGTGGGCAAATTCCGGGAGACTGTGAGGGACAGGGAGGCCTGGAGTGCTGCAGTCCATGGGGTTGCAAAGAGTCAGACATGACTTGGCAAGTGAACAATAACAACAAAATGAGCTGGAGGTTAGAGGCCAACCTCAGCAACAGGAGTCACTTGCAGTTCCTAGAAGCCACCTGCAGTTCCTGGCTACATGGGATTGTTGCTTACTTCATCAAGCCAACAGAGAGATCTATAAAGGGTATATGCTAGCAAAATAAAGCCTTATATAATGTAATATAAACACAAGAGAGACATCCCATTATCTTTGCTACATTCTGTTGGTTAGAACAAAGTCACAGTTTCCACCTGCGCTCAAAGGAGATTCTACAAAGATGTGAATACCAGAAGAGAGGGGCCATTGCGGATCACTTTAGGGTCTTTCCACCATAAGCAGCTATCACACGCCAATTCCCAGGCCAAACGCTTTCTCTACAGTCTTCCATTTTGTACAACCATGTTAAAAGTCTCTCAGTTATAAAGTGTTAGGTTAACATGAGTTAACATCTAACCAGCTTCCCTGATAGCTCAGTTGGTAAAGAATACTCATGCAGTGCAGGAGACCCTGGTTTGATTCCTGCAGAAGGGAAGGCTACCCACTCCAGTATTCTTGGGTTCCCCTTGTGACTCAGCTGGTAAGGAATCTGCAATGAGGGAGACCTGGGTTTGATCCCCTGAGATCCTCTGGAGAAGGGAACAGCTACCTACTCCAGCACTGTGGCCTGGAGAATTCCTGGACTGTGTAGTCCATGGGGTCGCAGAGTCAGACACGACTGAGCGACTTCCACTTTCACTTCCACTGATTTTATTCTTGCCTTTGAAAACTTTGTAACATCTCATTATTTACCATTTTCATTGATCTTGTTCATTTTCCAACAATTCCTAGCATTATATAGTTTTAAACAAATTATCAAACGTAATAAGAATGAGAACAATTTGAGAAATTGGTCCCATTCCTTCTAGCAGGTTAAGATACAGCCAAAGGAAAAGTAGCTGGAAAGGGTGGACCACAAAAAAAAGAGTGGATCAAAACCCTCATCCTTACATGCCCTTGAATGTTTACTCTCACATATGATTTATAATTTAGCTAATTGTGGGTCAAAAAAATTATTTTCCTTGGCATATTGTGGATATTGCTCCAACATCTTCTGGCATCTTTAAGAATTATAACACTCTGATTCCATTCCTTGACATATGATCACTTATTTCTCTTTTTCTCCCCTTAAACATTGGAAATATATTTTCTTACAATTCTGGAGGCTAGAAGTCTGAGATTAAAGTGTCAGCAGAATTTATTTCTTTGGCAGCCTCTTGTGGATTAGACATCTCTGGCTGGCTTGTGGATTAGACATCTCTTCTTTTACTGATACATGGTCTTCCCTCTTTACTTCTGTGTCCTAATCTCCTCTTCTTGTAAGGATACCAGTTATATTGGAGTAGGGCCCATCCTAAAGACATTGTTTTAAGTTAATTACCTCTTTGAAGACCCTATTTCCAAATTCTATCACATTCTGAGATATAATACAAAGGGTTAGCATTAAAAGTATAAAATTTTAACACCTGAAATTTTAGGAGGACACAATTCAGCTCCTAACACTGCTCTCTCTGCTTTTGTCCTTGTTTCCTAAAGTCCAGTTTCCATCCTCTGGAAACTTTCAAATTTTCTTTTTTATCCCTGGTGATCTCAAATTCACAATTCTGAGTCTTTTCATTTATTGTTCATGGCATCCAATGCCTTCTTTTAACTTGAAGATCTATGCCCCCGAATTCTAGAGAATTTTCTTGGGCAATTTTTTGCTTTCTTCTTATTTGTTTTCTCCACTTTTTGGGTGATTCCTAATGGTTGAATATTGGACTCTCTGGACTGATTCACTATTTTCAGTTTCTTTCTCCAAGCTATTCTTTCTGCATAAGTTCTTTAACTATTAATTCTATTAAATTTAACTTTTAATTTTAGAATGTCATGTTTTTAATCTCCAAGAGCATTGTTGGATTTTTTTTAACAATTTTTTTTTACAATTATAACAACTTCAATGGTATATAATTTACATGCCATAAAATGGTGCCCTCTTCAACTGAGCAGTTCCACGAGTTTTAACAAATGAAGACATCCATGTAACCATCATCCTAACTGCAGAAACTGTCCATGCATCCCTTTACTGTCAATTTCTTGAATTTTCAGCCACCAATCTACTTTATAATTTTGCCTGTACTATAATTTCATATACTAAATCAAATAATATGACATGTATTCCTTAGTGTCTGGTTTCTTCTACTCAGCAGAATATTATTGTATAAGCCAGTAGGTTATTCCTACTTATTGCTGAATAATATTTCATTGCACTGGTATATCACAATTTCTTTATTCACCTGTTGATAAGTATTTGTGAATAAAGCTACTGTGAACATTCATCTGCAAGTCTTTGTATGGACATATAATTTCAGTTCTTTTGGGTAAATACCTTGGAGTAATACTGCTGGTAATAAGTGGGTGTATGTTTAACTTTATAAGAAACAACCAAATTGCTTTTCAAAGTGATTGAACCATTTCACATTCCCAATAGGAATATATGAAAGTTCTGATGGCTCCACATCCTTGCCAACACTGGCTCTTCACAGTCTTAATTTTACCCATTCTGGTAGGTACACTGTGTTCTCTCATAGTGGTTTTTTTTTTAATGTTCTTTTTTTTTAAATTGGAGGATAATTGCTTTACAATGTTGTGTGCTCATTGTGTTTTTAATTTGCAGTTCCCTGAGTTCCAGAAAAATATCTATTTCTGCTTTATTGACTATGCCAAAGCCTTTGACTGTGTGGATCACAATAAACTGTGGAAAATTCTGAGAGAGATGGGAATACCAGACCACCTAACCTGCCTCTTGAGAAATCTGTATGCAGGTCAGGAAGCAACAGTTAGANAGAGATGGGAATACCAGACCACCTGACCTGCTTCTTGAGAAACCTATATGCAGGTCAGGAAGCAACAGTTAGAACTGGACACGGAACAAAAGACTGGTTCCAAATAGGCAAAGGAGTCCGTCAAGGCTGTATATTGTCACCCTGCTTATTTAACTTATATGCAGAGTACATCATGAGAAATGCTGGACTGGAAGAAACACAGGCTGGAATCAAGATTGCTGGGAGAAATATCAATAACCTCAGATATGCAGATGACACCACCCTTATGGCAGAAAGTGAAGAGGAGCTCAAAAGCCTCTTGATGAAAGTGAAAGAGGAGAGTGGAAAAGTTGGCTTAAAGCTCAACATTCAGAAAACAAAGATCATGGCATCTGGTCCCATCACTTCATGGGAAATAGATGGGGAAACAGTGGAAACAGTGTCAGACTTTCTTTTTCTAGGCTCCAAAATCACTGCTGATGGTGACTGCAGCCATGAAATTAAAAGATGCTTACTCCTTGGAAGGAAAATTATGACCGACTTAGATAGCATATTAAAAAGCAGAGACATTACTTTGCCAACTAAGGTCCGTCTAGTCAAGGCTATGGTTTTTTCCTGTGTCATATATGGATGTGAGAGTTGGACTGTGAAGAAGGCTGAGCACCAAAGAACTGATGCTTTTGAACTGTNATGAAATTAAAAGATGCTTACTCCTTGGAAGGAAAATTATGACCGACTTAGATAGCATATTAAAAAGCAGAGACATTACTTTGCCAACTAAGGTCCGTCTAGTCAAGGCTATGGTTTTTTCCTGTGTCATATATGGATGTGAGAGTTGGACTGTGAAGAAGGCTGAGCACCAAAGAACTGATGCTTTTGAACTGTGGTGTTGGAGAAGACTCTTGAGAGTCCCTTGGACTTCAAGGAGATCCAACCAGTCCATTCTAAAGGAGATCAGCCCTGGGTGTTCTTTGGATGGAATGATGCTAAAGCTGAAACTCCAGTATTTTGGCCACCTCGTGCGAAGAGTTGACTCATTGGAAAAGACTCTGATGCTGGGAGGGATTGGGGGCAGGAGGAAAAGGGGACGACAGAGCATGAGATGGCTGCATGGCATCACCGACTCGATGGACATGAGTTTGAGTGAACTCCGGGAGTTGGTGATGAACAGGAAAGCCTGGCGTGGTGCAATTCATGGGACTGGAAAGAGTCGGACATGACTGAGCGACTGAACTGTGAAATTATTTCTTCTAGTTCTCTGAAAAATACCGTTGGTAACTTGATAGGGATTGCATTGAATCTATGAATTGCTTTGGGTAGTATACTCATTTTCACTGTATTGATTCGTCTCATCCATGAACATGGTATGTTTCTCCATCTATTTGCATCATCTTTGATTTCTTTCATCAGTGTTTTATAGTTTTCTATATATAGGTCTTTTGTTTCTTTAGGTAGATATATTCCTAAGTATTTTATTCTTTTTGTTGCAATGGTGAATGGAATTATTTCCTTAATTTCTCTTTCTGTTTTTCCATTGTTAGTATATAGGAATGCAAGGGATTTCTGTGTATTAATTTTGTATCCTGAAACTGTACTATATTCATTGATTAGCTCTGGTAATATTCTGGTGGAGTCTTTAGGGTTTTCTATGTAGAGTATCATGTCATCTACAAACAGTGAAAGTTTTACTTCTTCTTTTCCAATCTAGATTCCTTTTATTTCTTTTTCTTCTCTGATTGCTTTGGCTAAAACTTCCAAAACTATGTTGAATAGCAGTGGTGAGAATGAGCACCCTTGTCTTGTTCCTGACTTTAGGGGAAATACTTTCACTTTTTCACCATTGAGGATAATGTTTGCTGTGGGTTTACCATATATGGATTTTATTATTTGAGGTATATTCCTTCTATGACTGTTTTCTGGAGGGCTTGCTTTTTTTTTTTTATCATAAATGGATGTTGAATTTTGTCAAAGGCTTTCTCTGCATCTGTTGAGATAATCATATGGTTTTTATCTTTCAATTTGTTAATGTAGTGTATCACATTGATTGATTTTTGAATATTGAAGAATCCTTGCATCCCTGGAAGAAAGTCTACTTCCTCATGATGTATGATCTTTTTAATATGTTGTTGGATTCTGTTTTCTAGAATTTGGTTAAGGTTTTTTGCACCTATGTTCATCAGTGATATTGGCCTGTAGCTTTTGCTTTTTGTGGCATCTTTGTCAGGTTTTAATATTAGGGTGATGGTGGCCTCATAGAATGAGTTTGGAAGTTTACCTTCTTCTGAAATTTTCTGGAAGAGTTTGAGTAGGATAGATGTTAGCTCTTCTCAAAATTTTTGGTGGAATTCAGCTGTGAAGATGTCTGGTCCTGTGCTTTTGTTTGCTGCAAGATTTCTGATTATAGTTTTGATTTCCATGCTTGTGATGGGTCTGTTAAGATTTTCTATTTCTTCCTGGTTCAGTTTGGAAAGCTATACTTTTCTAAGAATTTGTTCATTTTTTCCAATTTGTCCATTTTATTGGCATATAGTTGTTGATAGTAGTCTCTTATGATCCTTTGTATTTCTGTGTTGTCTGTTGTGATTTCTCCATTTTGATTTCTAATTTTGTTGATTTGATTCTTCTCCCTTTTTTTCTTGATGAGTCTGTCTAATGGTTTGTCTATTTTATTTATCTTCTCAAAGAACCAGCTTTTAGCTTTTTTGACTTTTGCTATGATCTCCTTTGTTTCTTTTGCATTTATTTCTGCCCTAATTTTTATGATTTCTTTCCTTCTACTAACCCTGGGGTTCTTCATTTCTTCTTTTCTCGTTGCTTTAGGTGTAGAGTTAGGTTATTTATTTGACTTTTCTCTTGTTTCTTGAGGTAAGCTTGTATTGCTGTGAACCTTTCCCTTAGCACTGCTTTCACTGAATCCCATAGGTTTGGTGTTTTTGTGTTTTCATTTGTTTCTATGCATATTTTGATTTCTTTTTTAATTTCTTCTGTGATTCCTTGGTTATTCAGAAGTGTGTTGTTTAATCTCCATATGGCTGTATTTTTAATATTTATTTTTCCTATAGTTGACATCTAATCTTACTGCATTGTGGTCAGAAAAGATGCTTGGAATGATTTCAATTTTTTTTTTTTTAATTTACCAAGGCTAGATTTATAGCCCAGGATGTGATCTATCGTGGAGAAGGTTCCATGTGCACTTGAGAAAAAAGGTGAAATTCATTGTTTTGGGGTGAAATGTCCTATAGAGGTCTAATTGGTCAATTAGGTCTAATTGGTCTAATTGGTCCATTGTATCATTTAAAGTTTGTGTTTCCTTGTTAATTTTCTGTTTAGTTGATCTATCCATAGGTGTGAGTGGGATATTAAAGTCTCCCACTATTATTGTGTTACTGTTAATTTCCCCTTTCATACTTGTTAGCATTTGCCTTACATATTGAGGTGCTCCTATTATGAGTGCATGTATATTTATAATTGTTATATCTTCTTCTTGGATTGATCCTTTGATCATTATGTAGTGTCTTTCTTTGTCTCTTTTCACGGCCTTTATTTCAAAGTCTATTTTATATGATAAAAGATTCACTGCTCCTGTTTTTTTTTTTTTTTTTTTGGTCTCTATTTGCATGAAATCTCTTTTTCCAGCCCTTCATTTTCAGTCTGTATGTGTCCCTTGTTTTGAGGTGGGTCTCTTGTAGACAGCATATAAAGGGGTCTTGTTTTTGTATCTTGTTTTGTATCAGACATTCTTTGTCTTTTTGGTGGGGCATTCAACCCATTTACATTTAAGGTAATTATTGATAAGTATGATCCCATTGCCATTTGCTTTGGGCTTGATTTTATACACCTTTTCTGTGTTTCCTGTCTAAAGAAGATCCTTTTAGCATTTGTGGAACAGCTGGTTTGGTGGTGCTGAATTCTCTCAGCTTTTGCTTATCTGTAAAGCTTTTGATTTCTCCTTCATTTTGAATGAGCTCCTTGCTGGGTACAGTAATCTGGGTTGTAGGTTTTTCTATTTCATCACTTTAATTATGTCCTGTCATTCCCTCCTGGCCTGAAGAGATTTTATTGAAAGATTAACTATTATCCTTATGGGAATCCCCTTGTGTGTTATTTTTTTTTTTTTTCCCTTGCTGCTTTTAATATTTTTTCTTTGTGTTTGATCTTAGTTAATTTGATTAATTTGTGCCTTGGGGTGTTTCATCTTGGATGTATCCTGTTTGGGATTCTTGGGGTTTCTTGGACTTGGGTGGCTATTTCCTTCTCCATTTTAGGGAATTTTTCATCTATTATCTCCTCAAGTATTTTCTCATGGTCTTTCTTTTTGTCTTCTTCTTCTGGGACTCTTATGATGCAAATGTTGGGGTGTTTAACATTGTCCCAGAGGTCTCTGAGACTATCCCCATTTCTTTTAGTTCTTTTTTTCTTCTTTCCTCTCTGCTTCATTTATTTCCACCATTTTATCTTCCACCTCACTTATCCTATCTTCCACCTCAGTTATTCTACTGTTGGTTCCCTCCAGAGTGTTTTTGATCTCAGTTATTGCATTATTTGGAGAAGGCAATGGCAACCCACTCCAGTACTCTTGCCTGGAAAATTCCATGGACAGAGGAGCCTGGTAGGCTGCAGTCCATGGGGTCGCTAAGAGTCAGGTATGACTGAGGGACTTCACTTTCACTTTTCACTTTCATGCATTGGAGAAGGAAATGGCAACCCACTCCAGTGTTCTTGCCTGGAGAATCCCAGGGATGGCGGAGCTTGGTGGGCTGCCGTTTATGGGGTCGTACAGGGTTGGACACAACTGAAGTGACTTAGCAGCAAGAGCAGCAGCATTGCGTTATTCATTGTTGATTGACTCTTTTTTTATTTCTGCTGCTGCTGCTGCTAATTCGCTTCAGTCAAGTCCGACTCTGTGCAACCCCATAGACGGCAGCCCACTAGGCTCCTCTGTCCCTGGGATTCTCCAGGCAAGAACACTGGAGTGGGTTGCCATTTCCTTCTCCAATGCATGAAAGTGAAAAGTGAAAGTGAAGTCACTCAGTCGTGCCCGACTCTTAGTGACCCCATGGACTGCAGCCCACCAGGCTCCTCCATCCATGGGATTTTCCAGGCAATAGTACTGGAGTGGGGTGCCATTGCCTTCTCCTAGGCCCTTGTTAAACATTTCTTGCATCTTCTCAATCCTTGTCTCTAGGCTATTTATCTGTAACTCCATTTTGTTTTCAAGATTTTGGATCATTTTTACTACCATTATTCTGAATTATTTTTCAGGTAGACTCCTGATCTCCTCCTCTTTTGTTTGGTTTGGTTTGTACTTATCATGTTCCTTTACCTGCTGGATATTTCTCTTTTCATCTTGTTTAGATTGCTGTGTTTAGGGTGGCCTTTCTGTATGCTGGAAGTTTGTTGTTACTCTTTATTGTGGGGGTTCCTCCCTGTGGGTGGGGTTAGATGAGTGGCTTGTCTAGGTTTCCTGGTTAGGGAAGCTTGTGTCAGTGTTCTGGTGGATGGAGCTGGATCTGTTCTCTCTGGAGTGTAATGAAATGTCCAGTAGTGAGTTTTGAGGTGTCTATGGGTTTGGTGTGACTTTTGGCTGCCTGTATTTTAATGCTCAGGGTTATGTTCCTAGGTTGTTGGAGAATTAGCTTGGTATGCCTTGCTTTGAAACTTGTTGGCTCTTGGGTGGGGCTTGATTTCAGTGTAGGTATGGAGGCTTTTAGATGAGCTCTTGTTGATTAATACTGCCTGGAGTCAAGAGTTTTCTAGTGTTCTCAAGTTTTGGATTTAAGCCTCCTGCCTCTGGCTTTCAGTCTTATTCTTACAGTAGCCTCAAGACTTCTCCATCCATACAGCATTGATGATAAAACATCTAGGTTAATGGTGAAAAGATTCCCCATAGTAAGGGACACCAAGAGAGGTTCACAGAGTTACATGGAGAAGAGAAAATGGTGGGAGGAGATAGAGGTACCAAGAGGAGAAGAGGGGAATCAAAAGGGGAGAGAGAAATCTAGCCAGTAATCAATTCCTTATGTGCTCTCCACAGTCTGGAACAGTAGAAAGGTTCATGGAATTACACAGAGATGAGAAGAGGGAGAAGGAGGTAGAGGCGACCAGGAGGAGATCGAAAGTCAAAAGGAGAGAGACAAATCTAGCCAGTAATCAGTTCCATAATTGTTCTCCACAACCTGGAACACCCAGAGAGATTCACAGAGTTAAGTAGAGAAGAGAGGGGGAGGGAGGAGACAGAGGTGACCAGGGGGAGAAAAAGGAAAGTCAAAAGGGGGAAACGGCAATGAAGTCAGTAATCACATTTCTAAGTAAAAATGGGTACTGAAAATTGGATTCTTAAAGGTACAAAATTGATAACAAATACCAAAAAGCAAAGGATAAAAATCTAGAGTAGAGGTTAGACTCTCAAAAATACAATATTAAACAAAATCACAAAAATTATAAATATATATATATGAAATTTGCATTAAAAATTGGATCATTTTCTTGCTATGTAATAGTAGGTTATAAAAATGAAAATTAGAGAGTAAAAAAGTTGGCTTAAAGCTCAACATTCAGAAAACGAAGATCATGGCATCTGGTCCCATCACTTCATGGGAAATTGGAAGAAAAGTTATGTCCAACCTAGATAGCATTTTCAAAAGCAGAGACATTACTTTGCCAATTAAGGTCCGTCTAGTCAAGGCTATGGTTTTTCCTGTGGTCATGTATGGATGTGAGAGTTGGACTGTGAAAAAGGCTGAGTGCCGAAGAATTGATGCTTTTGAACTGTGGTGTTGGAGAAGACTCTTGAGAGTCCCTTGGACTGCAAGGAGATCCAACCAGTCCATTCTGAAGGAGATCAACTCTGGGATTTCTCTGGAAGGAATGATGCTAAAGCTGAAACTCCAGTACTTTGGCCACCTCATGTGGAGAGTTGACTCATTGGAAAAGACTCTGATGTTGGGAGGGATTGGGGGCAGGAGGAGAAGGGGACGACCGAGGATGAGATGGCTGGATGGCATCACTGACTCAATGGATGTGAGTCTGAGTGAACTCTGAGAGATGGTGGTGAACAGGGAGGCCTGGCGTGCTGTGATTCATGGAGCCACAAAGAGTTGGACACGACTGAGTGACTGAACTGAACTGAACTGAAAGAACTTAAAAATTTAAAAAAAATTAATAAAAAATGATAATAGTAAAATATACAGCCTTGATGTACTCTGTTTCCTATTTGGAACCGGTCTGTTGTTCCATATCCAGTTCTAACTGTTGCTTCCTGACCTGCATACAGGCTTCTCAAGAGGCAGGTCAGGTGGTCTGGTATTCCCATCTCTTTAAGAATTTTCCAGTTTATTGTGATCAACACAGTCAAAGGCTTTGGCATAGTCAATAAAGTAGAAATATATGTTTTTCTGGAACTCTCTTCCTTTTTCAAATATCCAGTGGATGTTGACAATTTGATCTCTGGTTTCTCTGCCTTTTCTAAAACCAGCTTGAACATCTGGAAGTTCATGGTTCACGTATTGCTGAAGCCTGCCTTGGAGAATCTTGAGCATTACTTTACTAGCATGTGAGATGAGTGCAATTGTGTGGTAGTTTGAGCATTCTTTGGCATTGCCTTACTTTGGGATTGGAATGAAAACTGACATTTTCCAGTCCTATGGCCACTGCTGCGTTTTCCAAATTTGCTGAAATATTGAATGCAACACTTTCACAGTATCATCTTTTAGGATTTGAAATAGCTCAACTGGAATTTCATCACCTCCACTAGCTTTGTTCATAGCGATGCTTCCTAAGGCCTACTTAACTTCACATTCCAGGATGTCTGGCCCTAGGTGAGTGTGAGTGATCACACCTTCATGATTATCTGGGTTGTGAAGATCTTTTTTGTACAATTCTTCTGTGTATTCTTGCCATTTCTTCTTAATATCTTCTGCTTCTGCTAGGTCCATACCATTTCTTTCCTTTATTGAGTCCATCTTTGCATGAAATGTTCCCTTGGTATCTCTAATTTTCTTGAAGAGATCTCTAGGCTTTCCCATTCTATTATTTTCCTTTATTCCTTTGCATTGATCACTGAGGAAGGCTTTCTTATCTCTCCTTGCTATTCATTGGAACTCTGCATTCAAATGGGTATATCTTTCCTTTTCTCCTTTGCCTTTCACCTCTCTTCACAGCTATCTGTAAGGCCTCCTCAGACAGCCATTTTGCTTTTTTGCATTTCTTTTTTTCTGGGGATGGTCTTGCACCCTGTGTCCTGTACAATGTCATGAAGCTCTGTCCATAGTTCATCAGGTATTCTGTCTATCAGATCTAGTCCCTTAAATCTATTTCTCACTTCCACTTTATAGTCATAAGGGATCTGACTTAGGTCATACCTGAAGGGTCTAGTGGTTTTCCCCACTTTCTTCAATTTAAGTCTGAATTTGGCAATAAAGTGTTCATGATGTGAGCCACAGTCAGCTCACTGTCTTGTTTTTGCTGACTGTATAGAGTCTCTCCATCTTTGGCGGCAAAGGATATAATCAATCTGATTTCAGTGTTGACCATCTGGTGATGTTGATGTGTAGAGTCTTCTCTTGTGTTGTTGGAAGAGGGTGTTTGCTATAACCAGTGCCTTCCCTTGCCCAAACTCTGTTAGACTTTGATCTGCTTCATTCCGTACTCCAAGGCCAAATTTTCCTGTTACTCCAGGTGTTTCTTGACTTACTATTTTAGCATTCCAGTCCCCTATAATGAAAGGACATCTTTTTTGGGTGTTAGTTCCAAAAAATCTTGTAGATCTTATTCATTTGAAAAGACCCTGATGCTGGGAAAGATTGAGGGCAGGAGGAGAAGGGGACGATGGAGGATGAGATGGTTGGATGGCATCACCGACACCATGAACATGGGTTTGGGTGAACTCCGGGAGTTGGTGATGGACAGGGAGGCCTGGCATGCTGTGGTTCATGTGGTCGCAAAGTCAGCCATGACTGAGCGACTGAACTGAACTGAACTAAATAGTAAAATACATCTAGGAATTTCTCTGGAGTTGTTGAGGGCAGTGTGGGATCAGTTCAGTTTCAGATAGTTCCTTGTTCCAGCTTATACTTCTTCTCAAGATCTATAGGCCCCTTCCAGTGTAGTCGATGCTAACTACAGGGCTTTAATCTGTTGCACCTGTCACTTCCAAAATGGTTCCATCTTCATTTATTTTGGCTTCCTCTGTTTGCAAGTCTCTAGTGTCTAATTTCTGTCTGAAATTGGGGGGTGAAGGTGGTCACTTATTTAGGGGCACTTGTTCCATTGTGCTATGGGGAGGGAGGAACACTGCAAACAAATTTCTCTGGCGTGTGTGGGGAGTGCTTGCAGTGTATGGACCACAGTGGGTTTGCCCTTGCTCACTGCATATGTGCTCTCCCGGTCTACATTGCTCAGACTCCAGGTTGCTCTGCAGGGGAACTGTCTAAAGTGGGCCTTGGGTTACATGCACTTCTCAGTTCTCAGGTTTAAGCCACTCAGGTTTAGGTTCTCAGGTACTCCACAAAGGTTCAGACTTGGTTGGGCCTGCATTTTGTCCCCTCCCAGGTCCGAGCAGCTCAAGCGACCAGATGCTTGGTGAGCACACTCTCCCAGGAGGGGGTGCATCTTATCACCTCCCTGGTCCCAGCCTTCATCTCAGGTGTGCCATGTGTCTCCTCTGGGGAGCTGATCTCTGACTGCAACCCTCCTGGTGGATGTCAACTGTCCAGGATCCCAGGAAGATATGGTTAGCAACTGGGAGCCTGCTCACAGTTTGGTGAAGAATGCCATCTCTGGGGCCGAGATTGTTCCTTGCCTTCTGGCTCTGGCTGCCGCCTGCTTTCCTCTCTGCCACCAGTGTGGGGAGGGGCCAGTCCGCAGCCGCCTAGCTCTCCTCTGGTATTAGCTCAGTCCTTTGTTCTGTGAGCAGATCAGGCAGTGTCTTAGGTTAGAGCTTTTCACGGGAAAGTTCTCTTTCTTTCTCTCTCTCTCTTTTTTTCTCTCTGACTATCCCACAGTTTGAGTTGCTGTCTCTCCTTTGCTCCCTCAGACTGTCCTCAGGGCATCAGGCCCAGTCCTTACCCTAAGCTTGCAGCCTGAGCCTCCCTGTTCAGCACCCACTCTCTGCTGGTGGACTCGAGCGTCTGGGCTACTTCTTTGCTGGGAGTTGTGGTTAGGCGCATAATCTGTGGTTTATTTATTTTTTTCCTCCTGGTTATGTTGCCCTCTGAGATTCCAAAATTCCCCACAGACCCACCAGTGGGAGGGTTTCCTGGTGTTTGGAAACTTCTCTTCCTTCACGACTCCCTCCCTGGGACAGGTCTCTGTCGCTAACTCTTTCGCCTCTCTTTTTATCTTTTATATTTTGTCCTTCCTCTTTTCAGAAAAAATGGGCTGCCTTTCTGGGTGCCTGGTGTCCTCCGCCAACATTCAGAAGTTGTTTTGTGGAATTTGCTCAGCATTCAAATGATCTTTCAATTAATTTGTGGGGGAGAAAGTGGTCTCCCTATCCTATTCCTCTGCCATCTTAGGACTGCCCCCGTTTGATGTTTTTTCTCAAGTCTTCATCAAGCATAGTAGAAAAGCTATTGTATACATATATAAATAATATGTGTAATATATATATTTTAGAAATCTTATGAATTTTTGTTAACTAAAAAATTTGACACTTTGATTCCACTTGCTTGGCTTAGTATGAATAGATTTCTAGATTTCTAATTAAAAAAAATAGATACGCAACAAGCAGCAAAGGTTTACTATAGAGCACTGGGAACTCTGTCTTGTAAAAACTGCATAGCACAGGGAACTGTGTTTTATAATAACACATATATAATAATGTAATAGCCTATAATGGAAATGTATAATGTATATAATGCAAAGCAGTTTCAAATATGTGTTTTTCCCTTGCTGCTTTTAATATTTGTTCTTTATGTTTGATCTTTGTTAATTTGATTAATATGTGTCTTGGGGTGTTTCGCCTTGGATTTATCCTGTTTGGGACTCTCTGGGTTTCTGGACTTGGGTGATTCTTTCCTTCCCCATTTTAGGGAAGTTTTCAACTATTATCTCCTCAAGTATTTTCTTATGGTCTTTCTTTTTGTCTTCTTCTCCTGGGACTCCTATAATTCGAATGTTGGAGCATTTTCATATTGTCCTTGAGGTCTCTGAGATTGTCCTCATTTCTTTTAACTCGTTTTTCTTTTTTCCTCTCTGATTCACTTATTTCTACCATTCTATCTTCTATTTCACTAATCCTATCTTCTGCGTCCATTATTCTACTATTTGTTGCCTCCAGAGTGTTTATGATCTCATTTATTGCACTCTGAAGGCTTTCTTATCTCTTCTTGCTATTCTTTGGAACTCTGCATTCAGGTGCTTATATCTTTCCTTTTCTCCTTTGCTTTTCGCCTCTCTTCTTTTCACAGCTATTTGTAAGGCCTCCCCAGACAGCCATTTTGCTTTTTTGCATTTCTTTTCCATGGGGATGGTCTTGATCCCTGTCTCCCGTACAATGTCACGAACCTCATTCCATAGTTCTTCAGGCACTCTATCTATCAGATCTAGGCCCTTAAATCTATTCCTCACTTCCACTGTATAATCATAAGGGATTTGATTTAGGTCATACCTGAATGGTCTAGTGGTTTTCCCTACTTTCTTCAATTTGAGTCTGAATTTGGCAATAAGGAGTTCATGATCTGAGCCACAGTCAGCTCCCGGCCTTGTTTTTGTTGACTGTATAGAGCTTCTCCATCTTTGGCTGCATAGAATATAATCAATCTGATTTCGGTGTTGACCATCTGGTGATGTCCACGTGTAGAGTCTTCTCTAACCTTTCTTGCATCTTCTCAATCCTTGTCTCTAGACTATTTATCTGTGATTCCATTTTGATTTCAGGATTTTGGATCCTTTTCACTATCATTATTCGGAATTCTTTATCAGGTAGATTCCCTATCTCTTCCTCTTTTGTTTGGTTTGGTGGGCATCTATCCTGTTCCTTTATCTGCTGGGTATTCCTCTGTCTCTTTATCTTGGTTGTATAACTGCGTTTGGGGTGGCCTTTCTGACTTCTGGCAGTTTGTGGAGTTCTCTTTATTATGGAGTTTCCTCACTGTGGGTGGGGTTGTATCAGTGGCTTGTCAAGGTTTCTTGGTTAGGGAAGCTTGTGTCAGAGTTCTAATGGCTGGAGCTGGATTTCTTCTCTCTGGAGTGCAATGAAGTGTCCAGTAATGAGTTATGAGATGTCAATGGTTTTGGAGTAACTTTGAGCTGCCTGTATATTGAAGCTCAGGGGTGTGTTCCTGTGTTGCTGGAGAATTTGCATGGTATGTCTTGCTCTGGAACTTGTTGGCCCTTGGGTGGTGCTTGGTAGGTATGTAGGTATGGAGGTGTTTGATGAGCTCCTATCAATTTGCATTTGATTTTAAATAAATAAAGTCTATAAAATAAACAAGCCTATATCTTAACAGTTGACATTTTGCCATCAAATGAATCCTTTTTTAACAGTTTCACATGTAAGGGATGTCTGTGAGATCTCAGTTAAAGTTTGGAGAAGACAAGTAGGTGATCTGTGAGTGGCCACTCACCTTCCTGCTTTGTATCATTATGGCCTTCAGGTGAAATTTAAGATTTATATATGTGACTTGGAGACTTAACTTGAAACCAGGGTTAGGTTAGTAAGTCTATGTTGTAGAGAGTGCATTAAATAGCATTTAATTTCCTGTTTTGGTTCAGAGGTACCACACATATGATGAGTAGTGGTCACTCATGGTACAACCAAGGCCCTAGCTGCTAACCCAAAGCTACTTCCTTCTGCACAGAATTGCCCTTGACCAAAAAAGAGCCACTTTGATCAGGCATCTAACTATCCTTGGGCTAAAGCACAGTCAATAAATGATTGGTGTTGGTAGTGGTGATTTAGTCACAAAGTCATGTCTGACTTTTGCAACCTCATGGATGGTAGCCCACAAGACTCCTCTGTCCATGGGATTTCCCAGGCAAGAATACTGGAGCAGCTTTTCATTTTCTTCTCCACAATTACTGATTAAGGGGATGAAAAATCTAGTCACCTTGCCTCAAATTGAGATCATTTTTGGGGTGTCAGCATCCTTTGGGTCATAGAAAAAGCAAGAGAGTTACAGAAAAACATCTGCTGCTGCTGCTGCTAAGTCGCATCAGTTGTGTCCGACTCTGTGCAACCCCATAGACGGCAGCCCACCAGGCTCTGCCGTCCCTGGGATTCTCCAGGCAAGAACACTGGAGTGGGTTGCCATTTCCTTCTCCAATGCATGAAAGTGAAGTCACTCAGTCATGTCCGACCCTTAGCGACCCCATGGACTATAGCCTACCAGGCTCCTCCGTCCATGGGATTTTCCAGGCAAGAGTACTGGAGTGGGGTGCCATTGCCTTCTCTGAGAAAAGCATCTACTTCTGCCTTATTGACTATGCCAAAGAACTGACTATGTGGATCACAAGAAACTGTGGAAAATTCTTCAAGAAATGGGAATATCAGAGCTCCTTACCAGCCTCCTGAGAAATCTGTAGCAGGTCAAGAAGCAATAGTGAGAACTAGACATGGAACAACAGACTGGTTTCAAATTGGGAAAGAAGTCCATCAAGGCTGTATATTCTCACTCTGCATATTTAACTTATATGCAGAGTACATCATTCAAAATGCCAGACTGATTGAAGCACAAACTGGAATCAAGATTGCCGGGAGAAATATCATTAACCTCAGACATGCAGATGACACCACCCTGATGGCAGAAAGTGAAGAACTAAAGAGCCTCTTGATGAAAGTGAAAGAGGCCAATACGGTATTGTAAAGTAAAATAAAGTAAAAATTTAAAAAAAAAGAAAGTGAAAGAGGAGAGTGAAAAAGTTGGCTTAAAACTCAATATTCAAAAAATGAAGATCATGTCATCCAGTCCAATCACTTCATGGTAAATAGATGGGGAAACAATGGAAACAGTGGCAGACTTTATTTTGGGGGCTCCAAAATCACTGCAGATGGTGACTGAAGCCATGAAATTAAAAGATACTTGCTTCTTGGAAGAAAAGCTATGACAAACCTAGACAGCATATTAAAAAACAAAGAAATTACTTTGCCAACAAAGGTGCATCTAGTGAAAGCTATGATTTTTTTCAGCACAGTACATACCTACACTCTCAACCTGATATTTCTTTCGACTCGTGGTTTCTTAACTACGAAAACTTGACACCACAACATTTTCTGAGAACTCTCAGGGAACCTGACTGAATTTCCTCTAGTTTCGTTAGTTAAGGTTTCCTTTAGTCAGGACTTATAATTAACTTTCCTCACTACGACTTCGAGGTTATGAAACGGGTGGACTACGTTTATTGATTAAGTTACCTTTTCTGGGAACTATAACCCTTTCTAACTTCCACCCTCCTCTTCCGTTATTATCTCCTACTCTACCAACCCACCGTAGTGACTGACCTACCTGTACTCAAACTCGTTTGGAATCCTCAACCACTACCTGTCCCCTCGGACCGGACGACGTCAGGTACCCTGGTACTTTCAACCTGTACTGACTTGACTGACTTGACCCCACAGTAATTTCGAGGTCCCAAGGGGTACCCTAGTCCGACAATCACTACAAGTTTACCTCTTTCAGAATAAGTCCGAAGTCTCGTCCTCTCGTCCGGAGACTGGACGAAAACTAGACGGACCTGTGACGGTCCTAAGACACGGACGAACGTTCGTGTCGTTCAGTTCACTGTGAAATCTATTTGAAAGGAGTGAGTCTTGTAATTCTTGAGACCCTAGAGCTGTAGCCAAGCCCCAGGGTCTAAGAAGTCTTATGATTCACAATGTGAAACAAACAGCATTGTAAACATTAAACCAAATCAGCTCTGGTTTAACTGATGATGATATCAGTTTGCAGCCTGGGGTTATAGGCAAGAACCTTGAAAACTGCAATTTGAAGTCTCACCTGTGGGGGTGGATGTACCACCCAGAATGCTTTCCCATTTAAGCCTCCAGATTGCTGTTACTTGGGACTTTCCATGTTGCTTAAGTCTGGATTTAGGTTGGCCAATTTAGTGATGAATATGCTGTTACTTCTCTCCATTGTTTTTGCATATTTTATTTTAATAGCTATATATATTGAAATTAAGTTAAATAATCTTTATAAAAAATTGAAACTGTTTTATCTGTGTAAAATGAGTGGTTTCTTCTGGTAACAAATCCTTCAAACCTAAAACAAAAATAAAACTTTAGGGTTGAGAACATGGACTCACATTCTTGTTTAGAATCTTTTCTGGTCTTCAGCTTTTCTCACGGCCTTACATCATTCACCTGAAAGCACTCCCTCAATAAATAATAGGTACTTAATCCCTGTCTCATACTCTGCTTCTAGACAACTCAGACAATACTTAATGCAATATGTTTGTGTTCTGCTCATGCACATATTGATTTAATTGTTAAGATCCTGTAGCACTCACCTGTTGTTCAGTCACTCAGTCGTGTCCAACTCTTTGCAACCCTATGGACTGCAGCACAGCAGGCCTTCTTGTCCATCACCAACTCCTGGAGTCCACCCAGACTCATGTCCATTGAGTCAGTGATGCCATCCAACCATCTCATTCTCTGTCATCCCCCTCTTCTCCCACCTTCAATCTTTCCTAGCATCAGGGTCTTTTCAAATGAGTCAGCTCTTCTCACCAGGTGGCCAAATTATTGGAGTTTCAGCTTCAACATCAGTCCTTCCAATGAACACTCAGGACTGATCTCCTTTAGGATGAACCCAAACTCATGTCCATTGAGTCAGTGATGCCATCCAACCATCTCATTCTCTGTCATCCCCCTCTTCTCCCACCTTCAATCTTTCCTAGCATCAGGGTCTTTTCAAATGAGTCAGCTCTTCTCACCAGGTGGCCAAATTATTGGAGTTTCAGCTTCAACATCAGTCCTTCCAATGAACACTCAGGACTGATCTCCTTTAGGATGGACTGGTTGGATCTCCTTGTAGCCTAACGGACTTTCAAGTGTCTTCTCCAACACCACAGTTCAAAAGCATCAATTCTTCAGTGCTCAGCTTTCTTAATAGTCCAACTCTCAGAGCCAGGTTAAGAGGAAGGATATCAGCTCCTTTGATCTGTCAGTCCAAATCTGTTAAGCTAGCTGCTCAAATGTTATGAGCCTCAATGTCCCTGTTAAGTACATTACAGGGGTGTAAAAGCAGAGCTATCACATGACCCAGCAATTCTACCCTTGGGTACATGTCTGAAAAATTGAGTACACTAATTTAAAAATATTTATGTACCCAAATATTCATAGAAGCATTATTTACAATTACCAAGATATGGAAACAACTCAAGTGTGTGAATATTCACACAATGGAATACTGCTGCTGCTGCTAAGTCGCTTCAGTCATGTCCGACTCTGTGCGACCCCATAGACGGCTGCCCACAAGGCTCTCCTGTTCCTGGGATTCTCCAGGCAAGAACACTGGAGTGGGTTGCCATTTCCTTCTCCAATGCATGAAAGTGAAAG
This sequence comes from Cephalophus harveyi, assembly GCA_006410635.1. NCBI lineage: Eukaryota > Metazoa > Chordata > Mammalia > Artiodactyla > Bovidae > Cephalophus > Cephalophus harveyi. The sequence continues at coordinate 600,468 of SJYT01068310.1, read as the reverse complement.
TGAAGTCATGTCAGACTCTTCGCGACCCCATGGACTGCAGCCCACCAGGCTCCTCCATCCATGGGATTTTCCAGGCAAGAGTACTGGGGTGCCATTGCCTTCTAAAAAGATTTTTTTTTTTTTCATTTGCAGCACTACAGATGGACTTGGAGTGCATTATGCTAAATGAAATAAGTCAGACAGAGAAAGGCAAATCGGTGTGATTTCACTTATATGTGGAACTTAAAAAATACAACACTAGTGACTATAACAATAAAGAAACAGACTCACAGATACAGAGAACAAGCTAGTGGTTACCAGAAAGGAGAGGGAAAAGGGGAGGAGCTAAATAGGATTGGGGAATTAAGAGGTACAAACTATTATGTATAAAATAAGCTACAAGTATACATAATATAACAGTGTATAGTGTTTTATGACGACTACAAATGTAGCACTAAAGTAGGAAGTCAAGAAACACCTGGAGTAACAGGCAAATTTGGCCTTGGAATGCGGAATGAAGCAGGGCAAAGGCTAATAGAGTTTTGCCAAGAAAATGCACTGGTCATAGCAAACACCCTCTTCCAACAACACAAGAGAAGACTCTACACATGGACATCACCAGATGGTCAACACCGAAATCAGATTGATTATATTCTATGCAGCCAAAGATGGAGAAGCTCTATACAGTCAACAAAAACAAGACAAGGAGCTGACTGTGGCTCAGATCATGAAATCCTTATTACCAAATTCAGACTCAAATTGAAGAAAGTAGGGAAAACCTCGGCAGCCCACCAGGCTCCCCCGTCCCTGGGATTCTCCAGGCAAGAACACCGGAGTGGGTTGCCATTTCCTTCTCCAACCTATAACCTACTTACATAAACTATACTTCAATTCAAAAATGTAAAAATAAGTTAAAGTACCTTACAATAAATGACAAAGTATGCACATAATAATATGGACACTCCATGCCCCCGTAAGAGTCACTAGTGCTTTTGACATTCTTAAGCTCTATACATATTTTACAGTCATCAACTTCTTTTCTATCTACTGATAAAACATGATCTGAAACATAATGAGAGGAGAACCACAAGCTGATTCCCTGTAGATGCTTTTTTATTGCTACACTGTCTCCATTTTGGATGGAAGTAACTTCTCAATCTTGTGCTTGGAGCCATTTGCCATGGCTTGGATTTTTCAGTCTATAAATGTTAATGGAATACATGAGTCCTCTTGAGATTTTCTGCCCTTATCTTAAATACAAACTCTTGTCGTGTACCTGAAGAGCTGTAATCATTATAAAAGGAGGCTGATGGAGACAGGGGTATCACTACAATAGGGATGCAAAGCAGCTGTTTTATTTGACCTTTGCTCTGCCAAGTCTCAGAATCTCAGCTCTAAGACCTCAAGACAGAGCTAACACTCATGTGGCTTCTTATAAACCCCACTCCAGGAGACCTCCTTTCCTGTTCACCCTTCTAGATGGAAAAGGAAAGAAATGTCAAGAATTAATGTCTGTATGAGAAGTACAGCAACTACTAAGGCAAAGACTCACAAACACTTCTATTTATTAGTCTTCATTTGGGCTTCCCTGGTGGCTCAGAGGTTAAAGCATCTGCCTCCAATGTNTGTTCACCCTTCTAGATGGAAAAGGAAAGAAATGTCAAGAATTAATGTCTGTATGAGAAGTACAGCAACTACTAAGGCAAAGACTCACAAACACTTCTATTTATTAGTCTTCATTTGGGCTTCCCTGGTGGCTCAGAGGTTAAAGCATCTGCCTCCAATGTGGGAGACCCGGGTTCGATCCCTGGGTCAGAAAGATCCCCTGGAGAAGGAAATGGCAATCCACTCCAGTATTCTTGCCTGGAGAATCCCATGGATGGATCGCAAAGAGTCGGACACGACTGAGCGACTTCACCTCACCTCACCTCATTCTCAGCATAATCCTGAAAAAGATATAATTAATCCCATTTTCTTGATGCATTAACTAAAGCCCAGAAAACTTTGGTAATTTTAACAAACACTCTAGAAAGTGAAGGGTTTGCTGTTTGAACCCAGAGCTGTAGGACTCAAATGTCACACTTTCTATAGACACTTCCCATATAGATTTGCAAGATACTGATTAAGTCCCCAAAGCTAGTCATTTAATATCTTTCTGTTCCTTGAATTAGCCTGAATCAGAAAGTTAGGGAAATAGAGCCTGTATAGCATGTGAAAGAGATTAAAAAAAAAAAACACTCAAACTATCCTTATAATTAGTTCCATATTTTTATAAAGCATCAGCTATATAAAAATTATAAAAATGAATTTAATTAGATAGATTTGATGTTGCTTGAATAACATGGAATCTATTATAAATAAATGATTGGAAGACCAATAGATAGGTAAGATAACACCTTTCAGAAAATAACTATATACCCCCAAATTTTTCTAGCCACACACTATCAGTTCAGTTCAGTCACTCAGTCATGTCTGACTCTTTGTGACCCCATGAAATGCAGCATGCCAGGCCTCCCTGTCCATCACCAACTCCCGAAGTTCACTCAGACTCACGTCCATCAAGTCAGTGATGCCATCCAGCCATCCCCAAAATAAAGTCTGACACTGTTTCCACTGTTTCCCCATCTATTTCCCATGAAGTGATGGGACCAGATGCCATGATCTTTGCTTTCTGAATGTTGCGCTTTAAGCCAACTTTTTCACTCTCCTCTTTCACTTTCATCAAGAGGCTTTTTAGGTCCTCTTCACTTTCTGCCATAAGGGTGGTGTCATCTGCATATCTGAGGTTATTGATATTTCTCCCGTGTGATATAAGCCACACACTATAACACTAATCAATTCCCCAACTTATGCAAACCAATACTTTGCATAAAATGAAAACTGAAATTTTTAGCATGATACAGAGAACATGCATTTTGAAAACTATATAAATATTTTAAAAGGTCCTTTTGTAAAGTTTAAGAGGTTGAGTGGTCTCCTAGAAATTTAACAGTGAGACAACACTCCTTGTGCGATTGCAGAACTGAGTAATTTGCTGAAATGTAAAAAGATGTTTACCTACATTGAGATGTTTGATTCCTAAGTTGTGTCATCTGCTTCCTCTAATTTTCATTTTCAGTAAAAGAGAAAATAGAAAGTTTCAAACTTCAAATCCCACAGCTCTAACATCACATAAAAACCCATGAAGTCATCTTTTAGCATGTCAGAATGGGAGAGAACTGGGGTGGCGAAATACACCTGCTGCTATTTACATTTATTTCACAGAATTTCATTAAATAGAGATTGGATTGGATGGGCAATTTCCAGACCTGAATAAGGAAAACCAGAGAGAGTCTTTATTAACTTTCCAAAATGAAATAATACCTACTGAAATATAAAAAAAATGTACACCATATTCACTTTTGGGTATTGTGGATATTGTATGCATTTTAATCCAAAATAAACGTATAAAGCCTTTCTCTTTTATCTATTTCATATATGTTGTGCTTTCCTTTACAATTGTTTCTTCTTATATCTTGCATCTGTGGGCCTCTTATTAAATACTTTTCTTAATTAAGCACTTAATTACTTACTTAATAAGTAATTTCATTACTTTGCCTCTTTTTCTCTCCCTCTGAGGATCTGTTACTTCAGAGGTGCTGGGCAAGAACTTGTTTGATTGACTGATTGTTTATCATTTAAATCCACTCTCCTGTCACCCTCTTCTTTATCCTTCCAGCATTTTTTATGAGAGGGAAGTGACAGACATTTGAATCAGTCAGCGGTCAAGTCACAGAGAAAGACAAACCGTAGCTGGAGGATACTCATGTCATTGACGCTCCTGGGCAGGAAGGAACAAGGGCAGATAACTCAACCTGAGAAAGTTAAATAGATGAGACATTCTTTCTTAAAAGTAATTAAAGCTCAAGTAATAATATTCATTAGACACTATGGAAATATGTTTTGGCTCAATGAAATAATCATTTCAGTAATATAGTTCAGAAATATTACACTTTTCCTAGATCTTTGAGAAAAGTGGGCAAAAAACAGACCTGATGTTAACTCTCAAACCTTCTTCCCTCTCTATAGTTTAATAAGAAGGTTTCAAACTCAGCTGCAATATCAACTAATTAATGCTAATAACCAAGTGCTGCTGTGAAATAGAACTGATCCGGGAATGGAGTTTGTTTCATAGTCATTCAAATTCTAATTTTTATATGTTTTAGGCATAGTTGACCTCAGGAAAAACAAACAAACTATAAGCTGAATATTAAAAGATAAATGGTAAAATTGAGATAAAATATTAAATTTTATCACATAAATTTAAAGAAAAATGTATATTCATTTTATATATACAATATATACCTGAAAGCTGATAACTAAACTAGAGGACAATTTCAAGTAAAATATTTATTTGTTCTACTGTATTTCAGGTCTTCCCTGGTTGCTCAGTTGGTAAAGAATCCACCTTCTGTGCAGGTTTGATCCCTGGGTAGTGGATATCCCCTGGAAAAAGAAATAGCAACCCACTCTAGTAGTCTTGCCTGGGAAATCCCATGGACAGAGGAGCCTGATGAACTACAGTCCATATTTCATAGTTTTCCAATAGATTATTTCATTCCACCTAACACAGTCCATTTCTATATTGGAACTAAGACTTGGGGAAGGTCTGGTCAGGAACTAGACCCTAGTTCACAGGCTAGAGAGAAATAATTGAGCACCTGGCTTCTTAACCTGAGTTCAGCCACTTCCAGTCTGTAGCTTAAAACTAGTCACAGTGGACTTGAAAAGACTGCATGGAAATTGGCAAACTCTATACATCAGCACCTATTTTTGTCCTAATTGGTTGTTGAACTTTAACTAGCACACCACTCTATAGATGTCATAGCTGGTAATTGAGAAATAAAGCTAACGTTTCTGCTTTTAATCCTGAGTACTTATACAATCTCTCAACTACTCAGGTGTATTTTTAAAATTTAAAGTAGAGTTGTATGTTTGTTTTTTTTTTTAATAAAATGAAAGCATCATCATTAAATAGCACCAAATTATTGCCCAGATCAAAAATAGAGGTAAGTATAGTCATCATTAAAAATGTCTACAAATAAATTCTGGAGGGGTTGTGAAGAAAAGAGAACCTTCCAACATTGCTGGTTGGAATGTAAATTGGTGCAGCCACTACAGAAAACAGTAAGGAAGATCCTTAAAAAACTAAAAACTAGAGATTGCCAGGAGAAATATCAACAACCTCAGATATCCAGATGACACTATCCTTATGGCAGAAAGCAAAGAACTAAAGAGCCTCTTGATTAAAGTGAAAGAGGAGAGTGAAAAAGTTGGCTTAAAGCTCAACATTCAGAAAACGAAGATCATGGCATCTGATCCCATCACTTCATGGGAAATAGATCGGGAAACAGTGGAAACAGTGTCAGACTTTATTTTGGGGGGCTCCAAAATCACTGCAGATGGTGACTGTAGCCATGAAATTAAAAGACGCTTACTCCTTGGAAGGAAAGTTATGACCAACCTAGACAGCATATTGAAAAGCAGAGACATTACTTTGCCGACTAAGGTCCATCTAGTCAAAGCTGTGGCTTTTCCAGTGGTCATGTATGGATGTGAGAGTTGGACTGTGAAGAAAGCTGAGTGCCGAAGAATTGATGCTTTTGAACTGTGGTGTTGGAGAAGACTCTTGAGAGTCCCTTGGACTGCAAGGAGATCCAACCAGTCTATCCTAAAGGAGATCAGTCCTGGGTTCTCATTAGAAGGATTGATGTTGAAGCTGAAACTCCAGTACTTTGGCCACCTGATGTGAAGAATGGACTCATTTGAAAAGTCTTTAATGCTGGGAAAAATTGAAGGCAGGAAGAGAAGGGGATGACAGAGGATGGTATGGTTGGATGGCATCACCGACTCAATGGGCATGAGTTTGAGTAAACTCTGGGAGTTGGTGATGGGCAGTGAGGCCTAGTGTGCTGCAGTCCATGGGGTTGCAAAGACTGGGACACAACTGAGTGACTGGACTGAACTGAACTGAACTGATATGATCTAGCAATCCCACTCCTCAGCATGTAATCCGGATAAAATAATAATTCAAAAAGATATGTGCACCTCTATGTTTATAGCAGCACTATTCATAACAGCTAAGAGAAGGGAACAACCTAAGTGCCCACTGACAGATGAATGAATAAAGGCGATGTGGGATACATACACTTTGGAATGCTACTCAGCCATTAAAAATAATGAAATAATACCATTTGAAGCAGTATGGATGGACCAGGAGATTATCATACTAGGTAAAGTAAGTCAGGAAGAGAAAAACAAACTGCTAATATAGAATAGATACACAACAAGGTCCTACTGTATAGTGCAGGGAACTATGCTCAATATCCTGTGATAAACCATAATGAAAAATAATATTAAAAAAGAATGTATATGTGTATAACTAAATCAATTTGCTATACAGCATAAATTAACACAACATTGTAAATAAATTATTCTTCAGTAAAAACAAGAGAAGTATACACTCCAGTGAATATAGACTAAACCCTATTAAGTTATAATATAGCGTGTGTCTACAATGTGGGAGACCCGGTTTCGATCCCTGGGTTGGGAAGATCCCCTGGAGAAAGAAATAGAAATCTACTCCAGTACTTTTGCCTAGAAAATCCCATGGACAGAGGAACCTGGTAGGCTACAATCCATGGGGGTCACAAAGAGTTGGACACGACTGAGCAACCTCACTATATATATATATCTATAATTATATCCACTTTGAAGCTGATAATCTTAAAGCAACTTAATTGGAGAAACCTAGAACATGAATATAGGTAAAAGTATTTAAAATGAAGGGTAGACTCAAACACAATGAAGTTTAGAAAGTAAGAGAGATTAAAAGGAATATTTCTTTTTCTAGCAGAAAAATCAACCTGGCTATAGAAGAAAAAAAGTTGAATCCAGGACAGTGTGAAAGCTCTAATTGTACAAAATTAGAGAAATAAAGAAAAATGTTACAAAGATACTTATAACCATAGGTCTGAAGATATCTGGAAATAATTAACTTTGTTGGTATCATCCCTGCTGCTGCTGCTGCTGCTAAGTCGCTTCAGTCGTGTCCGACTCTGTGCGACCCCATAGACAGGAGCCCAACAGGCTCCCCTGTCCCTGGGCCAGGCAAGAACACTGGAGTGGGTTGCCATTTCCTTCTCCATTGTAGCCCAACAGGCTCCCCTGTCCCTGGGATTCTCCAGGCAAGAACACTGGAGTGGGTTGCCATTTCCTTCTCCATTGTGTGAAAGCGAAAAGTGAAAGTGAAGTCGCTCAGTCGCATCCGACTTCTAGCGACCCCATGGACTGCAGCCTACCAGGCTCCTCCATCCATGGGATTTTCTAGGCAAGAGTACTGGAGTGGCTTGCTATTGCCTTCTCCGGGTATCATCCCTAGTGAACACTAATAAGATATCCAGAATGAACTTGTCCACAAGCAGCAACTGCCCCTTCCATTCAGTAATAAGTAGGAGAAGATTGAGAGAAATCTGCAAATGCATTCGGAAGGATTCATAAATAATTTGGGCTTCTATTTCTCTCATTACTTGACGACCTTCACATAAGCAAAAAATGATCTTCAATACAAAAATCTGGAGAGCAGAGCAAAAACAATTCCTGTCTTTCAGGAATTGTTATAAGGTTTACCTAGATATAAAATATTCTAGTGGATAATAGATTCAAAATTCATTATGTCCAGGTGCTACAGCTTAAATATTAAATTCTAGTAAACAGACAAAAAGTGATCAAAAGGTTATGTCAGTAACCGTGTTTTATCTTCAGCCTTTTTTTAAAAATTCTATGTTTTATGTACTTAAAACAGTACTGATTTTAGTTAAACATTCAGGATAACATCCTAGTTACAGCAAATGTGATGAAAGGGCCCATAGTGAATTGCTAGTAGATGTGACTCAATATGATTTATGGTTTTGAAATCTCTAGTGAGCCAAGAGTTGTGTGTGTGTGTGTGTGTGCATGTGTATGTAAACAACTTTGCTAAAGGGCACTAAACAAATGTACAAGAAGACAAAAAAAAATATATGTCCAGAGCAAATTTTTGAGGCCTAGTCTCTGGGAAAAGAACCAGGAAGGAAGCCTTGGATTGACTACAACAGACTTTTTCACTTTCAAGTAAAGGGTTGAGAACATGAAGAGTAAGATCAAAGAGTAAACACTAGGAAACACAACCTCTATCCCAGATTCTTGGCACCTGCCCCCTCCTGTCTCACCAGGCACAAACTGATCCAGACAATGGTATCAAGTCCAAAGCCAATTACTGGCAGAACTGTGCATGGGACAAAAAGATGGTAAAATGAATGAGTGATCATTATCAATGGGCTCCTAAGAGAAACAACAGCCAGTGTAGCAGACATCCTGCAATGCAAAGTCAAGTGGGCCTTTGTTCATCACTATGAACAAAGCTAATGGAGGTGATAGAATTCCAGTTGAGCTATTTCAAATCCTAAAAAATGATGCTGTGAAAGTGCTGCACTCAATCTGCCAGCAAATTTGGAAAACTCAGCGTTGGCCACAGGACTGGGAAATGTTGGTTTTCATTCCAATCTCAAAGAAAAACAATGCCAAAGAATGCTTAAACTACTGCACAATTGCACTCATCTCACACACTAGTAAAGTACTGCTCAAAATTCTCCAAGCCAGGCTTCAGCAATACGTGAACCGTGAACTTCCAGATGTTCAAGCTAGATTTAGAAAAGGCAGAGGAACCAGATTCAAAATGCCAACATCCATTGGACCATCGAAAAAGCAAGAGAGTTCCAGAAAAACATCTACTTCTGCTTTATTGACTATGCCAAAGCCTTTCACTGTGTGGATCACAATAAACTGTGGAAAATTCTGAAAGAGATGGAATACCAGACCACTTGACCTGCCTCCTGATAAATCTGTATGCATATCAGGAGGCAAGAGTTAGAACTGGACATGGAACAGACTGGTTCCAAATAGAGAAAGGAGTACATCAAGCCTGTATATTGTCACCCTGCTTATTTAGCTTATATGCAGAGTACATAATGAGAAACGCTGGGCTGGATGAAGCACAAGCTGGAATCAAGATTGCCAGGAGAAATATCAATAACCTCAGACATGCAGATGTCACCACCCTCATGGCAGAAATTGAAGAACTAAGGAGCTTCTTGATGAAAGTGAAAGAGGAGAGTGAAAAAGTTGGCTTAAAACTCAACATTTAGAAAACTAAGATCATGGCATCTGGTCCCATCACTTCATGGGAAATAGATGGGGAGACAGTGGAAACAGTGTCAGACTTTATTTTTTGGGACTCCAAAATCACTGCAGATGGTGACTGCAGCCATGAAATGAAAAGATGTTTGCTCCATGGAAGAAAAGTTATGACTAGCCTAGATAGCATATTTAAAAGCAGAGACATTATTTTGTTAACAAAGGTCCATCTATTCAAGGCTATGGTTTTTCCAGTAGTGATGTATGGATGTGAGAGTTGCACTAAAAAGAAAGCTGAGCACTGAAGAATTGATGTTTTTGAACTGTGGTGTTGGAGAAGACTCTTGAGAGTCTCTTGGACAGCAAAGAGTTCCATCCAGTCCATCCTAAAGAAATCAGTCCTGAATATTCATTGGAAAGACTGATCCTGAAGCTGAAACTCCAATAGTTTGGCCACTTGATGGGAAGAACAGACTCACTGGAAAAGACTCTGATGCTGGGAAAGATTAAAGGTGGGAGGAGAAGGGGATGACAGAGGGTGAGATGGTTGGATGGCATCACCACCTCAATGGACATGATTTTGAGTAAGCTCTGGGAGTTAGTGATGGACAGGGAGGCCTGGTGTGCTGCAGTCCATGGGGTTACATAGAGTTGGATACGATTAAGCAGCTGAACTAAACTGAACCAAAATCAAATTACTCACTTCCTGTGCCTTTTTTTTCCCCTTGGTCCTCAAAGGAATTGCCGATGAGTATTTTAACACTGATTTACACTTTTAAGGGATGAGTTTAGAGGATGGTCAGCCTATAAAGACCCCGGGAATGGCTAGATGTAAAATTACCAGAAATATGGCTAGAACCATCCAGTTGACCTCAAGAGAGAACAAGATGCTTCTGAAAAACAACCAGCTGACCTCTAGTTACACTTTTCAAAGCAGGTGTGGGCCTCATAACTGCTTGTCAAGTGTCAGAAAAGATCCATGACTTTCAAAATATGAGTCATATCTGCTGAATTCCCAAATAAAATGTTCTGTCCTTCCAAAAGTAAAGCCCTGTTTAGTTTATCCTTAGAACTGGCAAGTTCATCGCTCCAAACCCTCAATTCAGCTTACACTTCTGTGGTATATATTCTAGAACTGTTCATCCATTTACCTAAGAGCAATTAAATAGAACTCAGATGAAACAGTTTAAGACCAAAACAAAATATTCTAAAACAGATCTCACTGCCTTTCTTCTCATGTCAGGAACTAAGTGAGGCAGAAATAAGAAAATATGAAAAGGAGGTCATATTTTGAGGTTAACTCCAATGTTATGTGAGGCAAATGTTCAGGTCACAAAGAAACAGGTCAGTACCAGCAGGTGGAGCTGGTTAGAAAACTAGAAGAGTTCACAGTCTCAGAAGACCTAAAATATTGTTATATTGTGAGGGAGATGGGATAGGGCAGGGTGATCTGAGCACTCCAAAATCTTTATTCAGAGTGATTTCCCACCATTTAATCCTATGAGAAAAGTCCTCTTATCTAAACAAACTTCTGGGTGTGAGCCCTCAGCAGTTTGGGAGGATTTGGGTCTTGGAATGAAATGTGATCACAGTGTTTGACCAATGAGCAGCAGGAGGTGGTAGACAATTTCAGAATGTTGAAAATCAAGAAAGACAAGGATAGACAATGATTAGTTTATGTTATGATGATGTCAACATTACTTGCTTTCACCTTTTTCTGTCTTGTGTTTGTGAAGAAAATCTATAAGCAAGGTACACTGGAGGGAAAAGTGCATTAACTCCAGAGGTAGAAAGCTGGAGGTTAGAAGGGTAAACAGGAATAATTGACTGTCGCAGAATAATTTTTATAATATTCATTTTCTAATTATAATGATAACATACACTTTACGTAATGTAGAAGTTGCAGTAAAATACAAAGAAGAAAAGAAAAAGTCCTCTTTTTACCAAAACTAGTGTCAGCCAGCCACATTTTCCCCAATTTTCAGCATTTAACTGTTCACGCTATATTTATTCTATACTCTGACACTCAGTATGCTGTTTTGTTACTTGCATTTTAACTGAGAAAATTCAGCAGAAAGTCTACATTTTTAAATATCTTTACATAACATTCCAGAAGGTGAGCTTTTAATTCTGCCTATTATTTTGTCAAATGATTGTAATTAATTTATCAAAACATTCCCCTATTATACTTAAATCTTTAAGTAACATTTTATTGGGGCAAATGTGTGAGTAGAAAATCTTTTAAACTTTTAATACTATTGCCAAATTGTACTGCTTAATGATAATGTGCTGCTGCTGCTGCTAAGTCGCTTCAGTCGTGTCCGACTCTGTGCGACCCCATAGACGGCAGCCCACCAGGCTCCCCCATCCCCGGGATTCTCCGGGCAAGAACACTGGAGTGGGTTGCCATTTCCTTCTCCAATGCATGAAAGTGAAAAGTGAAAGGGAAGTCGCTCAGTCGTGTCCGATTCTTAGCGACCCCATGGACTGCAGCCTACCAGGCTCCTCCATCCATGGGATTTTCCAGGCAAGAGTACTGGACTGGGGTGCCATTGCCTTCTCCAATGATAATGTAGGTTTCCATTTTTAAGTGTCCTCATTAATATTGGACATTTTTTTTTAATCTCAACTAATTTGATTATTTTCTTAATTTAAATTTATTATATTTTTAATTTTCAACAAAAGTATTTCAATTAAAGTATTAATAGGGACTTCTCTGGTTGCCTAGTGGTTAAGACTCCATGGTCCCAATGCAGGAGGCCCTGGGGTTGATCCCTGGTCGAGAAACTAGACCGCACATGCTACAACTAAGACATGAAACAGCTAATTGAAAAAGTGTTAAATTCTTCCATGAAGCTTCTTAATTTTGATACATATCAAAGTATTCTTTAAAATATGTTATCAAACTTAAGTACCAATTTTTAAGAGACTCTATTAACTAGTTGCTTTATTTGTGGCTCAGATGGTCAAGAATCCACCTGCACTGAAGGAAACCCAGGTTTTATCCCAGGGCTGGGAAGATCCCCAGAGAACGGAATGACTACCCACTCCCGTATTCTTGCCTGAAAAATTCCATGAACAGAGGACACTGGAGGGCTATCATCCATGGGGCTGTAAAGAAACAGACATGACTTAGCAACTAACACTTTCACTTTTAACTTTTAATGGTTATACAACCAACAACCATTATTTAAGGGACTGTATTTTTCTATAGGGGCTTTCCTTTCCTATCACTTTATACAGTCACTGAAGGCAATCTTAGCTAGTTCCATGGTAGTAAACTGAGAGAATAAGCTTCCAAAACTCTTGAGAATCCACAAGCTATAGTTTTTTTAATCACCTACACATTTCATTAAACCTCACAGGCTTACTACAAATACCTACATAGATGTTTGACTCTGTCAATCTGAAGCAAAGTAGGAGCTGGCCTGACCTTTCCACTAAATTGACTAAAATAATTGGATCAATAGGCACTTTCCCCTTCGTTATGTTTTCCTCTTTCTTTTCTTTTTGACTGCTAAACATGCCTCCTAATTTTAATTAAATTCTCTATTCATATGGCTAGTTTCAATTCCTGACAAAATCTTGCAAGAAATGCTGACTAGAATCCTATCCAGAATCCTGACAGTGTATATGTATACATGCTAAGTAGCCTCAGACGTGTCCGACTCTTTGTGACTTTATGGACTTCAGCTTGCTAGGCTCCTCTATCCATGGGATTTTCCCAGCAAGAATAGTGAAGTGGGTTGCCATGCTCTTCTCCAGGGGATTTTCCTGACCCAGAGATCGAACACACATCTCCTGTGGTTCCTCTATTGCAAGCAAATTCTTTATTGCTGAGCCCCTGGGTAAGCCAAACAGAGTGTGTATATGTATATGAAAGAGTAAAAATTATGCCTAGACCATTGTACAAGTAATGTTGAGATTCAAATGTTGAAAATTTGGTTGAAATTGACAAATAAGATTAATTTGTCATTCGTCAGCTTACATCACAGGGTCTGCACAAATAAATCTTCACTGACTTATAACTTCTACATTTTAAAATTATGATACAAGTATTTCAAAATATATCTATAATGTTGTCATTGGTTATTGAAAGGTGTTTAATAATAAATATTTTATTTTTAAAAACAAATATTTAGCATTATTAATATATTATACTCATAGTGCCTTTGTTTATAATCATGCATAATATGTGGACAAATTATCCATTAGCTAAAATAATTATTAATTTAGAATATGTGGTCCCAATTATTATAGATAATAGAGAGTTTCTACAACATGTCTTGACCATGATATGTGCCAGTATGTAGTCTATTTTCATATGGTGCACTTAACTGAAATTTCCAGAAAAAAAATGACAAAGAAAAAAAAAAAAACAAACTAAAAAATTGTCATCTGGTACAATTCTCAGATATTTGAATAAAAACAAAAGTGTCTTGTTAATAAAGATGAAATAATACAAGTGTTTGACTAACTAACTCATCTTACATACATTAATAAAAGTATTAAACATGTTATTATAATGCATCTGAAAATAATTGTCTGATTTATGACTGATCCATTAAGTGCCTGCCCTGTGCATATCAAAATCTTTGGAAGTAATAGCTTTTACTATGGACAAATACAGAACAATGCCATATCTCACATGCTTTGTATCTCTCATTGCATGTATATTGCTAAACTATATTGCATGAATATTGTTGTATATTGATAAACTATACTATATTGCCTACTTTTGGAAGACTCAAACTCTGAATGGGGACTATAAGTAAATTATGTTTGATCATTATGAATAATTATTGTAATACAATAATAATTACAATAGATACAATATTAAATATAATACATACACACAATATAGATACAATTATTACAATAATTAGCAATAGATACAAAGCATTATTATAACCTCACTCCTCTGTCTTCATTCATCCACCTGAACATTCCTTCCTTCTGTATTCATTACCTTAGTTAATGGTTTTACAATCTATAGATGAGATTTGCAGTTTTTTGCTCAGCCAGAATCTGTTCTTCATTTTCTTGGAAACAGGATTCCATCTTTTCTCTAAGAAGCCCTCTCCATTGTTCTAACTCACAGACTTCAACCCAAGAATGTATGTCCTTGGGCATAGGGCTGAGTTGTTTTTCAGTCCTTCTCAGAGAGCTGATAGAAACAATGACTCTGCCTTGATTTCTTTTCTCTCTTCTCCCCACAGAGAATTCATATGATGATCAATTTCTGTCTGTTCTCCTCTAGAATGCCTCCCAAAATCAGTTTTCCTCCTTGCATGGTTCTCACCATTTACCATGATCTAGGCTTTATTATTGTTGTTCAGTCACTAAGTTGTGTCCAGTTCTTTGTTACCCCATGGACTGCAGCACAATATTTAGATATAATATATACATACAATATAGATACAGTTATTACAATAATTAGCAATAGATACAAAGCATTATTATTACCTCCCATCTGAAAATAACTGTCTGATTTATGATTGATCCATTAAGTGCCTGCCCTGTGCATATCAAAATCTTTGGGAGTAATAGCTTTTACTATGGACAAATAGAGAACAATGCCATATCTCATATGCTATATATTGCATGTATATTGCAGGACAGGCTTCCCTGTCCTTCCCTATCTCCCAGAGTTTGCTCAACTCATGTCCATTGAGTCAATGATGCCATCCAACCATCTTATCTTCCATTGCCTACTTCTTCTCCTGCCTTCAATCTTTCCCAGCATTAAGGTCTTTCCCGAAGAGTTGGCTCTTCTCATCAGGTGGCCAAAGTATTGGAGTTTCAGCTTTAGTGTCAGTCCTTCCAATTAATATTCAGGATTGATTTCCTTTAAGATGGACTGGTTTGATCTTGCAATTCAAGGGACTATCAAGAGTCTTCTCTAGCATCGCAGTTAGAAAGCATCAATTCTTCAGTGCTCAGCTTTCTTTATGATCCAACTCTCATATCCATACATTATTACTGGAAAAACCATAGCTTAGACCATATGGACTTTTGTTGGCAAACTGATGTCTCTACATTTTAATACGCTGTCTAGGTTTGTCATAGCTTTTCTTCCAAGGAGCAAGCATCCTTTTTCCCAAGACTAGTGGGATCACTTTCCAATATGGTTCACTGCTCTCTAATTCAAATGCTGCTAATAATGGTGTCTACCTAAACCTTCATGTAGGAGCAAATCACTTTCCTTCTCTACATTTATTTGTGGATCCCAATTGTAAAAAATAAACAAAGAACAACAATAAAACAAACAGAATGTTTAGTCTAATATTTAAAACCCTACTTTTTACCTTTCTTTTCTCTTCTTTCCAGATTTTTCTCTCACTGACTCTGTTTATGCTGCTCACTATTGTCAGGTCATATTATGCCATTCCATTTCCCTGTGGAACTGTACACCTGGTCACTTTGGCCGGGAAATAATTTCACTCCTGTTTCCACCTGCCTAACCTCTACATCATGACACAGTTCAAAAATAGCTTTTTAGTACACTGTGAGGACTTTTCTAATTGTGCCAGCTAAGATGATTAAGTTATGAGTCATCTCCTTAATACTTTACACCACAATGATAATAAGTACCATATTATGATGTGTTACTTTTCCACTCAGTAAATTTTAAATTCCTTAAGAGCAGACTAGACCTTACACATGGTTTCCACTGTTCAGTAAAGAGAACTGTTTTATGCAAAACTTTAATTAGCACAATTATCATTACCTGAAGTTTGCATAGAGGAATGCACTATCAAAAAAAAAAAAAAAACAACGAAGACCCACACCAAAAGACTAATTAACAATGTCCCATAAAAACACTGATGTATGTCCCTGAGGTTTCATAAGGTGGTTGAGAAAATGGCTATGTTTACATAATGTAGGATGAAAATGACTGTGTTTGGACTATTTCCACATCACACTTAAAAGCATGGAAGTGCTATTGTCTCAATATTTCGTACAGAGAATTCAAGAATCACATGAGACCTGAAACAATGAACCAAGCATCCATATAGTGCTCTGCTGCTGCTGCTAAGTCGCTTCAGTCGTGTCCGACTCTGTGCGACCCCATAGATGGCAGCCCACCAGGCTGCCCCGTCCCTGGGATTCTCCAGGCAAGAACACTGGAGTGGGTTGCCATTTCCTTCTCCAATGCATGAAAGTGGAAAGTGAAAGTGAAGCCGTTCAGTCGTGTCCGACTCTTTGCGACCCCATGGACTGCAGCCTACCAGGCTCCGCTGTCCATGGGATTTTCCAGGCAAGAGTATTGGAGTGGGTTGCCATTGCCTTCTCCGATATAGTGCTCTAGTAATAGTGATTATGAGAATACTATTTTTAATACTATTTCACATTCCATTTCTTTCTCATTGATTTTACCTTTTTACTTTCCTTTTCATTGCTAACATTTTCACATGGCTGTTCTTAGCAAGCCCTTGAGAAGCTCTTACTTTACCTGTAATAAAAGAAGTCTTTGCTCTGCTTTGAATACATACATAATGAGCCTGTGGTTTAACCAGTGCCTGAAAAGAATGAGAGTATTGTGCTGCCAGAAAAAACCAGAGCAGCCCCTCTAGAAAACGGATGAGAATCAGCAGAAAAGCGACCACATAGTTAACCACTCTTTGTGGTCTGTGACTCAACTGAACTATCTGAACTGAACCTTAATGGGTTTTGTGGGTCAAAACAGCTCCTTCAAACCACAAATAGATCTGGAGTTCAGCAACTGACCAGCACCAAATCACCCTACAAAACCCCCAATCCAGAACTGACAAGTCAAAGATGTGTTTGAACCAATCAATTTCTGTTCCTTGTGAAATCTTAAGCCTTGTAAACTACACCTTTTCCTTGGCTGGGGACATTGTATTCTCAAGGAATATTTCCCTGTGCTTGTACCCATTTGCAAGCCAATTTACAATTCTCTTTTACTTTTCCTCTGACACTCTGATAGCTTATCCTGCAGAATCTCACCCCTGTTTGTTGACTAATTTGTCCCTGCTCTGGCCAGCAGTAAACTCAGTTTAACACCCCAGTCTTTATTTTGCTTTTATTATCTGGTCATTTTCCAAAATTGTCACAACTATTTCAATTCAGGCTGACATACCAGGCCAAAGCTCATAACTTTAGGGACAACTCAAAGCTGTGATACAGATGTTCAGTGTAGCTACTTGGGCTGTGCAAGGCATGCATGCATCCTTGGGTAGCAAAAGGAAGCATTTCATAGTCAGTGGTTGAAAATTTGCAACAGTCACAGTTCAAATAAGGCTGAAATTTGCAACAACCTCCCCAGCACCAATGCCTCAGTTTACTCTAGTAGGCATCCTTTTATTCATTTAACCAGTTAGAACCAGACACCTGGATCAACAAGGCAGTAAACAATACTCTTTCTGGCATTCAGTGACACTTGGAGATATAATCCTTTGAAAATATTGAAGGATCACCTTAATTTTGCTTTAATTAACTCTTATGATTATAATCTATCAAAACTGTGTCATACTGTTTACAAACATTTGTTCAAAGAACACTTTGGTTCATATTTATGAATATATAGAGTCATACTTTTACCATGGAACTACTATTTTAGTATACTTTTTCTCTCTGTACATATGATATGCAAGGAATGACAAAACCATGATATTGCAGATATCTGAGTCATATGTTTAATGTCTACATTTAAAAAGTGGCAAGTTTAAAGAATGAAATTACAGCTCTACCAGCCTTGCATTGTCTTTATAGACTCAAATTACTAGCATTTCTAATACAATAGTTATTATAGGACTATGAGATCATGGAGTATGAAGCAGTCACACTGAGCCAATGGAAAGGTGTTAATTAATATAACCTTATAAATTATTATTATTGTTAACATTATTAATAGTGAATGATATGAAATACATCTAACATACAATTCTAGGATCTGACATTTTTCTATTACATATGTTGCTATATAATATATATTTCCATAGGAATTTTAGCTGTAAAATTTTAATTTTGTTTCATTTTTTCATATAGGTATAGATTGGTAAGAAAAAGAGCAAAAGCCTTCCTATGTAACAAAATTTGAATTAGCTATGCATTTTATTAGTCACTCCAACAGTCTCTTGTTTCTCTTTATCAATCATTTTCAATCCCTATTTTTACAAATTTTGAAATATCAATAACCTCAGATATGCAGATGATACCACCCTGATGGCAGAAAGTGAAGAACTAAAGAGTTTCTTGATGAAAGTGTAAGAAGAGAGTGAAATGCTGGCTTAAAATCAACATTCAGAAAACTAAGATCATGGCATCTGGTTCCAACAATTCATGGCAAATAGATGGGGAAACAATGGAAACAGTGAGAGACTATTTTTTGGGCTCCAAAATCACTGTGGATGGTGACTGCAGCCATGAAATTAAAAGATGCTTGCTCCTTGGAAGAAAAGCTATGATCAATCTAAACAGCATATTAAAAAGCAGAGACATTACTTTGCCAACAAAGGTCCATCTAGTCAAGCCATGGTTTTTCCACTACTCCTGTATGGATGTGAAAGTTAGACTATAAAGAAAGCTGAGCATCAAAGAATTGATGCTTTTGAATTGTGGTGTTAGAGAAGACTTTTGAGAGTCCCTTGGACTGCCAAGAGTTCCAATCAGTCAATTCTAAAGAAAATCAGTCCTGAATATTCATTGGAAGGACTGATGCTGAAGCTGAAACTCCAGTACTTTGGCCACCTCATGTGAAGAGTTGACTCATTGGAAAAGACTCTGATGCTGGGAGGGATTGGGGGCAGGAGGAGAAGGGGACGACCAAGGATGAGATGACTGGATGGCATTACTGACTCGATGGATGTGAGTCTGAGTGATCTCCGAGGGATGGTGATGAACAGGGAGGCCTGGCGTGCTACGGTTCATGGGGTCGCAAAGAGTCAGACACGACTGGGCGGCTGAACTGAACTGATTCAGTCAAAGGCTTTAGTGTAGTTGATGAAACAGAGATAGATGTTTTTCTGAAATTCTCTTGCTTTTTCTATAATCCTGCAAATGGCAATTTGATCTCTGTTTCCTCTTCCTCTTCTAAACCCAGCTTGGACGTCTGGAAGTTCTTGGTTTGTATAATGCTGAAGCCTAACATACAAGATTTTAAGCATGACCTTACTAGCAAGATGAGTTCAATTGTCCAATGCACATTCCTTGGTACTACCCTACTTAGGAATTGGGATGAGGATTGACCTTTTTCAGTCCTATGACCACTGTTGGGTCTTCCAGGTTTGCTGACATACTGAATGCAAAACTTTGATGACATTTTCCTTTAGGTTTTTGAGTAGTTCTATGGAATTCCATCACATCCACTAGCTTTACTAACAGCAGTGCTTCCTAAGGCCCACTTGACTTCACTCTCCAGAATGTTTGGCTCTTGGTGACTAACCACACCATCATAATAACCTGGTTCATTAAGACCTTTTTTATACAGTTCTTCCATGTATTCATTCCATTTCTTCTTGATCTCTTCAGCATCTACTAGTTCTCTACCATTTTCATCCTTAATTGTGCCCCATCTTTGGGCCAAATGCTCCCTTGATGCTTTCAATTTTCCTAAAAAGAACTCTAGTATTTCCCCTTTTGTTATTTTCTTCTGTTATTAAACACTGTTTGTTGAAGAAGGCCTTCTTGTCTCTTCTAGCTATTTTTTGAAACTCTATGTTTAATTGGATGTAACTTTCCCTCTCAAAACTACCATATGACCAGCAATCCCAGTACTGGGCATATCCCGTGAGGAAACCATAATTCAAAAAGATATATGTATCCCAATGTTTATTGCAGCACTATTTGCAATAAATAGGACCTGGAAGCAGCCTAGATGTCCACTGACATAGAGTGGATAAAGAAGTGTGGTAGATAAGTACAATGGAATATTACTCGGCCATAAAAAGAATGAATTTGAGTCTATTCTAATGAGATGGATGAACCTAGAGCCTATTATATGGAGTGAAGTAAGTCAGAAAGATAAAAGCAAATATAGTACACATATATATGGAATCTAGAAAGATAGTACTGATGAACCTATATGCAGGGGAGCAATGGAAACACAGACATAATGAATAGACTTGTGGATACAGTAGGGGAAAGAGATCATGGTACAATGGAGAGATTGGCATTGAAACATATATACTACCATATGTAAAACAGATAGCCAGTGGGAATTTACTGTATAACACAGGGAGCTCAAAGCTGTGGCAACATTGAGGTATGGAATAGGGTGGGAAGTGGGAGGGAGGTTCAAGAGGGAGGGAACATATGTATTCCAATTTCTATGACTGATTCATGTTGATATATAACAGAAACCAACATAATATTGTAGGGAAATTATTGTCAAAAGCAAAATAAATTTAATTCAAAAAATATATAAAATTTGAATTATTCCATTCCCTCCTTTTTACAGTTCAGGAAACAATGAATGATGCACAGGAGAATGCATAGGCCCAGAGCATCTGTCCCCTGAGAGAAATGTTTTTGGAATACTAAACCTCTAATCATAATCATTTAAGTTAAATGTACTTTGAAATGAACAACATTATAGAGATTGCAACATTAGAAAAATCCCACATTCAGTTATTTTTCAAGTAAAATTTAGAGTTGAAAAATATATGAAGTTGTGTTTAAAGAAATATTTTTTAATTGTCTGCTAATTTTGTCCCTCATCAGTTTTCTAAATTATAAGGTTTCCTTTCGCTATTTCTTCCAAATATTCTTTGTGATTTATGCAATTTCCTGACAACTTATATAGTATATTTTAAGTGCTTTACAAATCTTTGGGTGGCAGTTGGGCAAGAGTAAGAGGGAAAATCCATTGGATCAAAATGTTACTATGCTATTTGGAGCATCATTTATTATAAAACATAAATCCTCTCCTCTAAGTAAATATCTTGAAAAGGAACTATATCAATGAGAGTAGAAAAGCTCTCTATCAGCATTATCCCATAGAGATATGTGAGCCAAATATGTAATTTTAAATGTTCTCATGGTCACATTAAGAAAAGGTAACAAGAAACATATGAACTTAACTTTAATGATATATTTTACGTAAGCCAATACATCCAACATGCTCTCTTTTCACCACTGTAATCAATATAAAGTTGTTAATAAATGTTATTTTTTCATATTAAGTCTTTGAAATTCAGCATGTATTTTGTACCCACTGAACATTTCAACTCATTCTAGCCACCTTCCAAGAATTTAGCCACCTGTGGCTAGTGACACCTGGTTTGGACAGCATAACTCTGGATGGCTAATTGTAATGAACCATGAGCTTGGCAGGACTCCAGTACCACTTTAGAACTAGTCAAGACCCTTTTGATGCCACAGCAAGCCACCAGGCAACAGTGACCTTCTCTCACCATTGATGCTGCTGGGGGAGGGGTGAAGAATCTTTACTTCTTAATATTCATCAACTGGTTGTTATACACAGTTTAAATGGAGAAAAGCAATATTAGCAAAATTAAGGTGTTTATGTACAAATCTAGACTGAATTTCCTTTCCCTCACCCCAGCTAAAATTTTCCTGGGAGCTTTATCTCAGCACAAGCTCTCAAATTCCATCTGCCCTCTCGGTTTGCTTTAACCTGAAAGACTGTCCCAATATCCCAAATCCTTAGCACATAGATAAACCTTGATAGATACCTGTGTCTGTTACACTAATCTGAGTTAATCTCTAAATAGGAATGGAAAAGTTAGAACTTTGTATCTCTTCGGTGAAAATAAAATGTATTCTTGATAGGCAGGGACACTGTTCAGGAAAATCTTCTATATCAAGTTCTCTGTTCCATCCTGGGAAAGCTTATTCAACCTCTTGATATAGTCTTATTAAGTGAACAAAAATCTTATTTCCTAAAAGAGTTGAAATTTCCCAACTGCTACAGTATTCTTTCACTGTCACAACTGTGTACTCAAAATGATATCTCATGGGTACTGTAAAAATGTTAGCAATTGTCATCATTAATGTTGCATTCTTCTGTGGAAAAGCTTTAGCTTTTCATGTCTTTAGATATGAATATAATTTTTCAAAGAGAGGGAAACATACAGTTTATATCTTTATCTGATGGACGAATATAGATAAGAAGGAGTTAAATCTATTTTTATATGTGTAACTATCCTTTGTGGCTCACCTGGTAAAGAATCTGCTTATAATGCAGGGGACCTGGTTAGGAAAATCCTCTGGAGAAGGGAAAAGCTACCTATTCTTGTATTGTGGCCTAGAAAATTCCATGGACTGTATAAGTCCACGGGGTAGCAAAGAGTCAGACACAACTGAGCGACTTTCACTTCGCTTCATTCAATTAAAAATATATATATACTGGAGTATATTGACTTACAATGCTGTGTTATTTTCAGATGCACAACAAAGTGAATCAGTTATACATATGTGTATATGTATATTTCCATTATTTTTAGACTCTTTTCCCATATAGGTTATTACAGAACATGAATAGAGTTCCCTGTGCTATATAGTAGGTCCTTATTAATTATCTGTCCTGTATATAGTAGGGTGTATTTGTTAATCTCAGTTTCCCAGTTTATCAATTCCCCCCAGGTTTTTTCCTTTGGCAATCATGTTTGATTTCAAGATCTGTGAGTCTGTTTCTGTTTTGCAAATAAGTTCATTTGCATAATTTCTAATTAGATTCTACATATAAGTGATATTATGTGATAGTTTTCTGTCTCTGTCTGACTTCACTTAGCATAATAATCTCTAGGTACATCCATGTTGCTGCAAATGGCATTATTTCATTATTTTTTTATGGAAATCTGTTTAAATATATGAGTCTTGTCATTGGCATTTCCATCCTAGAGTCATCAACGATGAATTCTCAGGGTACAAAGGTGTGCTCAAAAAAATACATATAAGTCAGCCTGTGTAAGTTTAGGCAAGTTACTTAAGCTCTTTCAGCCTCCATTTCCTTATCTGTGAGCTTAGAAGATAATGCCTAATTCACAGTATGTAACAGAGGCTAAGTTAGATAAGGCATAGATCATGCTTAGCAAGGGGATAGTTCAGTTCTTTGTGCTTCTTCCAACCCAGCATTTCTCATGATGTACTCTGTATGTAAGTTAAATAAGCAGGGTGACAATGTACAGCCTTGACATACTCCTTTTCCTATTTGGAACCAGTCTGTTGTTCCATGTCCAATTCTAACTGTTGCTTCCTGACCTGCATATAGGTTTCTCAAGAGGCAGGTCAGGTGGTCCCATCTCTTGAAGAATTTTCCACAGTTTATTGTGATCCACACAATTAAAGGCTTTCAGTTCAGTTCAGTTAAAGGCTTTGGTGTAGTCAATAAAGCAGAAACATATGTTTTTCTGGAACTTTCTTGCATTTTTGATGATTCAGCGGATGTTGGCAATTTGATCTCTGTTTCCTCTGCATGGGAATAGGCACCTGGTAAATGCTTGAGAAATGGTAGGTATGCATACAAACTTGTTTGTATTTTTAAATGAGGTAAATGGTGGAGTAGAATAATGATAGATAATGTATCTGTCCTCTTCTAAAGTTGGAAAGAAGTGTAAATCATATTGATGACTTTATTTTACAATAAAGTCAATTTTTTATTTTTTATAATAAACACAATTTTTTGTGTTTTACACACAAAAAATTTTACAATAAACACAATTTGAGGCACATTGTCACTCTAAAAGGAGGTGGTGATTCTACTACTTACCAAGTCTTTGGGTACAGATAGATGACTTGGTAGCCCTTATTCTTTGAAATACCCTCATTTACTATACAAGTTATCTCTTGTCTCTCTGGAGACATCAATGCTAACAGAGGAAGATGGTTAGAGAACAAAATGTGGGGTCAAACAATAAGAGACGCTCCAACCCCACCACTGACTCTCAGAATCACCTTCAAATGTCACTGGGATCTGGGCACTTCAAACTCCATCCATCTTTCATGCTCTTTAGAACATAGCAACTCAGAGGCTTGGCAACCTAAGGTGAATGTTTGTGAACTTTATCTAAGCATGCATGTTTTTATCAGATGATATTCTAACAATTATAGTAATGAGCTCATTGTAATGAACATTTGGGAGGAAATGCTGGGTGAATTATAGGAAACTCTGATGAGTTTCTTCTCAGTGAGCCAGGAGCTCAAGCTAACTGCTCACAGAATTGAATCCAGTCTCCACCACTTTGTTTCAACAAAGTATAATCACAACCTACTGATTTATCTGTTCTCTTAAGTGAATTTTAAAAGCCTTCAACTTCTTAAGCACATCATCAGCTTTTCTAGCAAGTCCTTTTCTTGCATATAATGTGGTAGTAATCTGCAAGTCAACCTAATACAAGTGATTACATTCATGAAATTATTGGGGAGCAGATATGTTTCTAAACTCATTTAACAGCTTGACCTATTCATGTTTATAACTACCAGTGTCAAGGTACTGTGGTCTCTCTGGCAGTAATTATTAATTGGAGTCAGACACCCTGTTGCTAGATTTTTGCTTTAAATTTATCAAGCTTCAGTTTCTCCCATATTTAATAACCATGATTAATCTTTCTTTCTCCATGCACCACAAATAGTTGTTAGGAAAGCCACATGAGAAATTGTTTTGCAATCTAGGGGTAGAGAATAACAATTTTATTTTATTTTTACACAACTTGAAATTTTGCATTTTATTTAATTTTTTGCATTTTATTTAATTACAACATGACATCTATTTGGATTGATGAACCAAAGAGTCATGTAAAAATATGAATTTCCACTGATTTCAAAGTAGGGGTTAATAGTGTGCTTAAAAATAATATCTCCTTTTTAAACATCTTGTCTTTTTTTTTTTTTTCCAGATCTTTTGTATGAATTGTCCCAGTTTCCCTCACATGGAAATTACCCTTTGGAAGTAGATAGTGCAAACATTATTATTTTCATTCTTCAGATGTCAAAACTGAGGCAAAGCAAGCAACTTAATCATCTTATTTTTCCACTAAACAATGACAACAACAAAATCAGCCTTGCAAGAAATTTCCACTCCAACACTCATTTTCTGCTGTCACAGTTTTTCCAGGGTCAGATTCTTATAGTAGTTTTCTTAGTTCATAATTACCTTAGTTGCATGCACAATTTGGGTAGTTAAGTAATTACTTGATTTGCACATACAAATACTACAATCATTGGCATATAAAAATAATGTCCTTTAAACATTCGGGCACAATGGAGGACAAATGATCAGGAAAATCAAGATTCCTGCGGTTCCCCAAAGGGATAACTATGAACAGAAGCATTAAAAGTCTTTCTCAGCTATTTAGAGAATCAAACTCACTTTTTTAACCTAGAGAAAAGAAGCAATATGGTGGCATTCTAATTTAAAACTCCTCCTCTCTATTCAGAGATTTCCAAGTACCAATAGACTACTGGGAACCATGAAACATCTGAACTTAGTTTAGAACACTTGAGTGTAAAATACAGTCCCTCCCATTGGAGGTTGGTGGAGTGTGTGTGTGTAGGGGGGGATGGTATTTAGACAAATCACAAAATGTGGATAATGATATCAACCTTATAGGGTTGAAATGAGGAAAAAATGAGATAAATTACATAAAAGTATTCTGTAAGGACACCAGTCAGATTGGATTAAGGGCCCTATAAACACTGAAACCCTGTGAAAATAAAAGAGATTTTTCATTATTTCAATAATTTCATGAGAATTGTGAGTTTGCTACAGTTTTTAGGGAACATGCAAAATTGTTTTACATATGAGGCTGAAGATAGAGCATTGAGAGAACTGTATGTACACTATTGTAAAGAATTGTCTGAAGTAAAGTTGTGAAGGCATCAGCAAATGTTTTTATTAGAGACTGCATTATTTTATGGAGGATAATTAACAAAAGTATTCACCAGCTTTTGATATATTCAAATTATGAGAAGAATGAAAAATGAACTGTGGGACAGGTTGAAAGATTTTGCAAGAGATGTGATTTTAAAATCGTCACACCATCCAACTTTGCTCACAAAGAAAAAGACACGTTGATGAAAATATGTGGCCTCTCCTTTCCAATGCCCTCTTTCTAATTCAGAAGCGGTGTGATTCCATGGCAAAGAAGACTGCTGCTGCTGCTAAGTCGCTTCAGTCATGTGCGACTCTGTGCAACCCCATAGACAGCAGCCCATCAGGCTCCCTCGTCCCTGGGATTCTCCAAGCAAGAACACTGGAGTGGGCTGCCATTTCCTCCAACGCATAAAAGTGAAGTGAAAGTGAAGTCACTCAGTCGTGTCTGACTCGTAGCGACCCCATGGACTGCAGCCTACCAGGCTCCTTTGTCCATGGGACTCTCCAGGCAAGAGTACTGGAGTGGGCTGCCATTGCCTTCTCCAGCTTTGGAGACAGTAAGACGTTACTATACTCTTGTTCCATAACCAGATGGGTGAATGCATGGATTTGGCAAGAAAATAACACTAAACCTCTTGAAGTCTTTACTTTGAAAATATATAAAACATTCTCAAATCCCTAAAGTGCAGTACAGAGGGAGATCACAATCAGCTTGATCAGGATTCCAACCATATTACCAAGACCCAGTTTCTTTCTGTTTCTCAGATACATCCAGATGTCCCTATTCAGTAGAGGGATGGCAAGGTAACCCCAGCCTGTCCTTCTTGATTCAAGGATGGAGGGAAATGACAACTATTTTTATTCTACAACTTTTTACAATAAAAAACATGCATCTTATTTCATTGCTTCTGATTGGTCCAAATGCAATCATGATGCATCCTAGGGACTCAGACCCTAACAAAAGACTTTAGCAAAATTTTGGAGGAGCAATGGTATCCCAGAGGAATTCTGCATATGCTTTTCCAGAACTCAGGAAGTAGATGCTGGTAGAGAAACAATAGATGCCCACAAGAAATTTGGTGATAAACCTATCTGAGGGCTTGATAGCTAGTGGGAGAGTTTCTTTAATAAATTTTTCAGGGTTTATAGTTCCAAAGTTCTTATCTTCACTTTTATCATCTACTTACCAGGAGAATCTGCATTCATCAAATTTCCCCCTCATCCAGTGACCTCCAGACACTTCTAATTCCACAAGAAAATTGCACAGTTCCCTGGAACAGGTTAGCCTTAAGTATGAAGCTATTTGGGGTTATATCCCACACCTTTCACTGGTTGATTTTGTGCCCTTATGAAACTTGCTAACTTCTACTTGCCTTAGGAATTCTCACAGGGAAATAGGAGTAAAATCACCTATTCTGAAGGTCATGGTAAGGTCTGGAGACATATGAGAAATCGTGAAACAGGTAGCTGCATGGTTGGTGCTCAATAAATGATCATGATTGCTCTACACAGTCTGGTCCAGGTCTTATGATGTATTTCTTGGGGCTTCCTCTCTTGACTTCACCACCATAGCCCATCCATTGTCAGTGTTTGAAGTGGTCCTCATCTACCTTTTGGGATTTGCAAGAAGCCAGTGATCCAAATAGAGCTAGAGACCCAGCACACTAGTTTGTGAACCACTGGATGGGGCACCAATGTGCAAAGACGAAGAAAAGCATATGTGTGTGTGTGTGTGTGTGTGTGTGTGTGTGTGTGTATGTTAACCACTCAGTGATGGCCAACTCTTTGTGACCCCATGGGCTGTAGCCTGCCAGGCTCCTCTGTCCATGGAATTCTCCAGGCCTGAATACTGGCATGGGTTGCCATTCCCTTCTTCCTGGTATCTTCTCAACCCAGGGATGGAACCCAGGTCTCCCACATTACAGGCAGATTCTTCACCATCTGAGCCACCAGAGAGGAAGAGCTGCCATCACTAAACAATCCTTGTCACTTACGCTGTTGCAAATTCTCTAAAGTGCTTAAATGTATATGTGAAATTCAGAAAAAGAACAAAATTCAAATGTTTCATGAAATGAGAGCTCTCAAGGTAGAGAATGTGGCCTGCTAAAAACTAGCTGTTCTTTATTTATCAGCAAATGACCAGCTGCAGCAGGTCAGCCTGAAACCTCTTGCTACTTGACCTCATCAGCAACCACCCCATAATAGGTTACCATCGCTTAATTAGACAAGGGAGTTTTCAAATGTAATCTCTTTGCACTCAGCAGGCCCTGGGTCAAACAGAATCTGACTAACCTACAGCTTGTGTTTACACAGCTTCCAGCAGTTCAAAAAGCCAAGAGAAGATCAGAAGCTTATCTTCCAGCCAACAGGGGAGGGAGGGTAGGTGGAATTTGACAGAAGGTTGTAATCATCCACATTGGGGGATGAGGGGAAAGCCTGCTCATCTGTTTGCAAGCGTGTTAGGACAAGATGTTAAATTTCTAGAAACCCGGATGCAGAAAAAGTGGGCAGATGCCATTCTTGTGGTTTAATTAAGAAGGAAAGTAAAGATCTAAGTTAAGACAAGCTCTGTCGACTGGGCCTCCTCCCTGGGGAAGGGAGGGTGGAGGCGAGGAGAATAGAGGAGAGGTTGGGCACAGTGGGATGTGCTGGCCAGTGTGTGGCAGCTGTGCTTGGTGAATCCTATTCTAGCCCACAGCCCTGTGTTCCAGCCCTTTTGGAAAATTACCTCCAAATAACAGATCACGAAAGAGCAACTCTGACGAGCCCTATAATTTAGGCCCAAGAGGAAATTCTTCATTCATCAAGTGTCCAGGAGGCTAAATTAGTTCTCTACCCACGTGGGCCCTGGTTGGCAATTTCATGTGAGGGTGAGCCCTACCTTGGGGAAGAGTCCAGCCAGAGGGATGGCAGCCAAGGCCGGTCAGGTGCCCAGCTGGGTCTGACCACTTGCCAGGCTCCTCTGTCCATGGAATTCTCCAGGCCTGAATACTGGCATGGGTTGCCATTCCCTTCTTCCTGGTATCTTCTCAACCCAGGGATGGAACCCAGGTCTCCCACATTACAGGCAGATTCTTCACCATCTGAGCCACCAGAGAGGAAGAGCTGCCATCACTAAACAATCCTTGTCACTTACGCTGTTGCAAATTCTCTAAAGTGCTTAAATGTATATGTGAAATTCAGAAAAAGAACAAAATTCAAATGTTTCATGAAATGAGAGCTCTCAAGGTAGAGAATGTGGCCTGCTAAAAACTAGCTGTTCTTTATTTATCAGCAAATGACCAGCTGCAGCAGGTCAGCCTGAAACCTCTTGCTACTTGACCTCATCAGCAACCACCCCATAATAGGTTACCATCGCTTAATTAGACAAGGGAGTTTTCAAATGTAATCTCTTTGCACTCAGCAGGCCCTGGGTCAAACAGAATCTGACTAACCTACAGCTTGTGTTTACACAGCTTCCAGCAGTTCAAAAAGCCAAGAGAAGATCAGAAGCTTATCTTCCAGCCAACAGGGGAGGGAGGGTAGGTGGAATTTGACAGAAGGTTGTAATCATCCACATTGGGGGATGAGGGGAAAGCCTGCTCATCTGTTTGCAAGCGTGTTAGGACAAGATGTTAAATTTCTAGAAACCCGGATGCAGAAAAAGTGGGCAGATGCCATTCTTGTGGTTTAATTAAGAAGGAAAGTAAAGATCTAAGTTAAGACAAGCTCTGTCGACTGGGCCTCCTCCCTGGGGAAGGGAGGGTGGAGGCGAGGAGAATAGAGGAGAGGTTGGGCACAGTGGGATGTGCTGGCCAGTGTGTGGCAGCTGTGCTTGGTGAATCCTATTCTAGCCCACAGCCCTGTGTTCCAGCCCTTTTGGAAAATTACCTCCAAATAACAGATCACGAAAGAGCAACTCTGACGAGCCCTATAATTTAGGCCCAAGAGGAAATTCTTCATTCATCAAGTGTCCAGGAGGCTAAATTAGTTCTCTACCCACGTGGGCCCTGGTTGGCAATTTCATGTGAGGGTGAGCCCTACCTTGGGGAAGAGTCCAGCCAGAGGGATGGCAGCCAAGGCCGGTCAGGTGCCCAGCTGGGTCTGACCACATATTGTGCCACAGATTTTGTAGAGTTCCTGCGAATATCTCTGGGGCTCAGTCCCTGTCATAGTTTTTTTTTTTTTTTTTTCCAGATGCACATTTGGGGGTGTTTGTGGGG
This sequence comes from Cephalophus harveyi, assembly GCA_006410635.1. Classification (NCBI taxonomy): domain Eukaryota; kingdom Metazoa; phylum Chordata; class Mammalia; order Artiodactyla; family Bovidae; genus Cephalophus; species Cephalophus harveyi. Next base: position 570,276 of record SJYT01068310.1, on the reverse strand, counting down.
AAAGAGTGAATCTACCTCAAGTCAATCTGAGGTTGCTAGAATGTTCTTCACCGCGGGGCAGACTAGACTTTCCAAGAGTGCAAGATGGGATCGAAGCCAAAGATAAACTTTAAGAGAATGCTTCAGTTTCATTCTCAGTTATTAAACTGATAATATGAAATAATCACAAATACACACATTTTTTCTCTTATTTATGGTTTGTTTTTGTTTCTGTTTTTGGTCTGTGAATCTAGTTATAGCATGGAATCTAGCTCCATTTTTAATGCACGTTAAAAACAAAATACCTTAGAAGTAGAAGACATTTGGAAGATTGATATGTTTGGGAGGACATCTCTTTTCTTTTGGACAAATATTTATTTTTATGGATTTTTTTAATTGAGAAGTAGTTGAATTCCTCAGCTGCATTGAATATTTCCAGAAGTCTATAAATAAACTAAAAGTTTTCTTTATGCCTAATCAACAGGTTGCCTAAAACAAGGTACTTTTTTACATTCTCTCCCTCCATTTTAAGAATAATGTTACTTATTTGGGCTACATTCTGAAGTTAAAAATCTTGTTTCTCTTCTTAGAAATCTGATTCACAGCCTCCATCTAGGAATCTGAATTTTAAAATGTGCCTCTTCTCCAGCTGTCTTTGAAGTAACCTAAAAAATGCCAACTTCATTTTTATTTGCAAAATTTTTGTGGATGCTTAGATTTTATGAGTAGCTACTCTCTCTATACAGTCAAGCCTGCTTTGTGAATTCACTAAACATTACAGGCAGGTCTGAAAAGAAGGTTTACTAATTCAGGGAGAAAATGATTCTGCAGAAATAGAACAAAGATGCTTTTAAAAAGACTACAATAACAATTCAGAAGTAAATTTAGAATTAAAGTACTACATTTTATATATATCACCAAGTTAAAAAAAGACTATGCAAATAGAGTTGGTTGATTTGTGCAACTTTCCTTTTATATTTCCTGTTTTCTGTTTCCAGGTGATCTTAAAGAGTAAAGCTCTTGTTACATACCTAGATTTGAATTCACAAAATGTAACAATGGGTTGACTGTTCCAAGTACAGAATTCTCTGCTCTAAACAAACAAACAAACAAAAAAAAATCTCACTGAAGAAACCCCTTAAAATGATTGAAATGCATTTTTTTTTTATTAATTGGGAAGACTAATAAAGTAGTTGACATATAAACTTTCATTCAAGGTGTTCATGTCAAATGAGGCATTTCTTTAATCAAAGACTCACCTGCTTTCTTAACTGTAAGTTTTCTTTCCCTTGAAGGGAGTAAGCAAGAAGAGGACTCAGAGCCTTCTATTATCCAAACACATTCAGAGCAGAGAAGATAAAACTCATTTCACTGCTTACTCACCAGGGTGCCCTGACCCTAAGATGTATTTTGCAATTTACCATCTAAATGGCAACGAGAGGCAGGGCTATCAGTTAAGTGTATGGGATAAGCCACAAATCAGAAGGTTTACACTTTTGCACTCATTCAAAGTCAGATAAATATATTAGAGCATAACCCTCAGTGGTCTTGACCCACATTTGTAGAGACTGTAAATCCCAGGCAGATAAGCCCAAGTACACTGCAGAGAAACAGATCCTGAGGATGTCAACTGGAAGGTAAAAATCAGGAGAGTGTTAGTCTCTGTCCTCCTCTCACCAATGCATCACCTGTTTCTCAAGTTGGACATTTGAAATTGAGCAAAATTGCTACACACTGAAATCTTTAGACATGAGGTCTCCTCTAAGAAAAAGCTCATCAACTTGTGATGAAATGAAAAGTGTTGAAGCAGGACATCTTCCAACTACTAAGAGAAACTTGTGGATATGGAAGCAAGTCAAGCTATTTCAAAATAGTTTTGCAATTGATACTTTTCTTCGTTTCATAAATAACCACTGGAAGTATACTGTATACCCAGAAACTGTTCTTGTGCTGATAACATGTTAGAGAACAAGGCAGATAAAATACCTAGGATTTTTCTTTAAGTGGGCTGGAGTGTTTTCGAGGATGGTAGAGAATAGAGAGCAAACCAAAAAATAAATAAGCCAACTAGATCAAATCACATAAGAAATATAGTGATGGCCAGAAATTGACTGGATGACTATTTTGGATGGATTGTCATGGAGTACCTTTCTTGGGAGGTGATACTGGAGCTGCAACCTGTAAGACAGGAAGGTGTAAACCATGTGAAGAACTGAGGTAAGTGGGTAGGGAAAGAAAACAACAACTCTAAAGGCCAAAAGGTAGGAATGAGCTTGGTCTCTTCTGGGAATGTGGAATGGGCTTGTGTGGTTCCTGCCTTGTGATAAAGGAGAAATGATACTGGAGACAAGCAAGGACCAGAGTATGCAGAGCCCCAGGAGCCTACAGGATGGCCTGGTTTTTCTTTTACTGTCATAACAAAGTGCTGGAGGGTTTTAACTGGAGCAATATGGTTTAAAATTTTGAAAAATCACTCAGGCTGCTATGCCACAGTATATTAAAGGGGGACATGGTGGAAAAGAGAAAATGTCACAGTGGTTCAGACAAGCAAAAATTGTGCTTGTACAGGAGTCATGGCAGTGAAAATATGAGTCAATGCTTGTAGGGACAGACTTTATTTTAATAACAAGGATAACTTTTTGTTGAGAAGAAGAATGTCATACATGAAGGGAAGGGGCATTCAAAACTTTCTGGTTTTAGGATTATTTGGTTCTATCTAATGACTTCTGCCCACTCACTAACAGAAGAAAAGCTCACAGAATTCACTCATGGGCTCTTCCTCTTAGTGCTTACCAGTCTATATTTCAACAGAATTTCACATCCTAAAATAAACTTCAAATAAGAATGCCATGTTTCTCTTAGGACAATAAAAGATCATGATTTAAATGGCTATTGGAATTTTTCAAATGAAAGTTTGGCAGTCATCACCAGACACAAGCAATTTCATTTTCCAATACATTCCTTTAAATGACATTCTGTTGAATAGGAGGAAAACCAGAATGATGCTCACTCTGGTCATAAAGTGTAGAAACTGAAAAAAGGTTTTCATGTAATACTGATCAGCACTGGGCACAGAAGACCGACTTACCACGAGAACCACTCCCATGGAAGAAATGCATGCAGAGCCTGGATCTGTGGGCTCCTGAGGCATCTTGACCCTCACAGAGGTTGTGGATGGTCAAGAGCTCTGCCACTTTTTGAACCAGATGATATTTCCAAGATGCTTTATTTATTGCCTGGCCCCTTGGCAAGCTCTTGAGAACAGTATTGTCTAGTAGAAACAATAATGTAAACCCCATATGTAAATTTACATTTTCTAGTAATCAAAAGTTTTTAAGTGAAATTAATTTTAATAAAATATTATTTTAGGTCAGTGTTTCCAAAATCCTCTTATTTCAACATGTGATCAACATATTAAAATTATTAATGACATATTTTACTTTTGTTTAATACTAAAATTTTGAATTTGATGTATAGTCATCTCCATCTCAGTTGGACTAGTCACGTTTCAGGTGTTCACAAGCCACAAATGACTAATGGATACTTCAGAAGATATCAGAACTTAAGAATATGCACATACAATTTCCTATTAGTAACAATTTTCTCTTAAATATCAAAAAATAAAATATTAATAACTAACGTCATATTACAGACATGGCCTATTGTTAGTTCATAAGAAGGGGCTAATAACTGCTCAAAGATTTGCAACAATGTAGCATAAGACTGGCAACTTTGACCTTTGAGAAATATAACCACATTTTAATAACTTCATGGACTTTTTTTTTTTTTTGAGGCTTCAGTGCTTTGCCTTATTACATTTGGAACCAAAAGGATACACACAATTTAAAAAAGGAAAAATTAAAAGCTGATTTTTTATTCCAGTTCTAAAAAAAGATGAAGCTGTACAAGGACAATAAAATTATCCTTAAAATATTTTTCAGGACCCCTGAATGTCTGTATATGGACTTATCTTTTTATGTTTAAATAATTAGAGCAATCTCAAGGAGGAGAATCTACATGACAAGATTGCAGTTGGGTACCAAGGGATATATCTTGGTACTGCCAGGCTACAGATAAGAAAACTATAGCCAGGAGGGTGAAATGATCCCTTTGGCATCACAGTAAGGGCAGAGGTGGCAGGCACCTGAAATATCACTTGGCTCCTGACACCCCAGGCTCTGCCTCAGGATTGTCAGCATCATTGTTACCCTGAATGTTTTGGGATGCACATGATGGCCCAAATCTTTTCAAGCTGAGAGGCTTTGTGAACATCTCAGGCAAGGTGACATGAACTGAGGATGTTAATTTAAATGTTTTTTTCAAAGCCGACCTAAACATCATTTTTACAACTACAATTTAACTACAACTGAAACTGCAATACTGTTGACAATTATGGATGAATTTAAGTAAGGAATTTTGGGCTGGAAGAAGCACAGGCTGGAATCAAGATTGCCGGGAGAAATATCAATAACCTCAGATATGCAGATGACACCACTCTTATGGCAGAAACTGAAGAAGAACTAAAAAACCTTTTGATGAAAGTGAAAGAGGAGAGTGAAAAAGTTGGCTTAAAGCTCAACATTCAGAAAACTAAGATCATGGCATCTGGTCCCATCACTTCATGAGAAATAGATGGGGAAAGAGTGGAAACTGTCAGACTTTATTTTGGGGGGCTCCAAAATCACTGCAGATGGTGATTGCAGCCATGAAATTAAAAGATCCTTACTCCTTGGAAGGAAAGTTATGACCAAGCTAGATAGCATATTCAAAAGCAGAGACATTACTTTGCCAAAAAAGGTCCATCTAGTCAAGGCTATGGTTTTCCCAGTAGTCATGTATGGATGTGAGAGCTGGACTGTGAAGAAAGCTGAGCGCCGAAGAATTGATGCTTTTGAACTGTGGTGTCGGAGAAGACTCTTGAGAGTCCCTTGGACTGCAAAGAGATCCAGCCAGTCCATTCTGAAGGAGATCAGTCCTGGGTGTTCATTGGAAGGACTGATGCTGAAGCTGAAACTCCAATACTTTGGCCACCTCATGCGAAGTGTTGACTCATCAGAAAAGACTCTGATGCTGGGAGGGATTGGGGGCAGGAGGAGAAGGGGACAACAGAGGATGGGATGGCTGGATGGCATCACCGACTCGATGGAGGTGAGTCTAAGTGAACTCCGGGAGTTGATGATGGACAGGGAGGCCTGGCGTGCTGAGATTCATGGGGTCGCAAAGAGTCGGACACAACTGAGCAACTGAACTGAACTGAAGGAACACTTTCTGAACTAATTCACTCTGAAAAGACAGACAGAATGGTGTCACAAGGATAGAAACATTCTCAGACAGGAGGAATAATCCATGGATCTTTTAATGACAAGTCAGAACATCTAGCTTAAGAGTCCTTATTTCCTACAGTATGAGCAATGAAAATATATTTTCTAGAAACACAGTGAAGACTTCACTATTTTCCAGAGCCTGTAAACCTCTTATAGGGCAATCAAGGACTGACAATAAGTCAGAAACAAATTTTTGACATTCTCACACAGGCAGGTAAATATATGAATAGCAAGGACTTAAAGAAGCATAAAATGTTTTTCTCAACCAAACCAACATTTTAGGAAATGAATGAATGAATTTATACATACACACATACATACTAGTATTTAGAGTTGCTGCTGCTGCTGCTAAGTCGCTTCAGTCGTGTCTGACTCTGTGCGATCCCATAGACGGCAGCCCACCGGGCTTCCCGATCCCAGGGATTCTCCAGGCAAGAATACTGGAGTGGGGTGCCATTTCCTTCTCCAATGCATGAAAGTGAAAAGTGAAAGTGAAGTCGCTCAGTCGTGTCCGACTCCCAGCGACCCCATGGACTGCAGCCCACCAGGCTCCTCCGTCCATGGGATTTTCCAGGCAAGAGTACTGGGGTGGGGTGCCATTTAGGCACTAGTAAAAATTTTTAGACCCTTTTACTTGGATGCATTTTACAAGGAACTGGAAGTTTGCAGAGTAATATGGTAGCTAATATACCTGGCTGGGAGAGATCATTACACTGCTTGTCTTTTTCTGTGGAACCATAGTTAATTTCTTGCATTTAAAAGCTACAGCACACTTTCTATATTCATTGAATGCTTCTTTAGGTGGTTGTATCTGTATTCATGGTGGGTTAGACTCAAAATGTCCTTCTTCTACCTACTTTCATTTCTATAAAGGAAGCCACCAGAACCTGTACACTTGCAGCCAGCAGCTGAGGCATGCAGACAGGCCAAGAGACCACATGTGCCTTGATGCAGAGATATCACAATGCATCCATGCTTATCTTTAATTTATTCTATGGGAAGTGAAGGGAACATGCCACCACAGCCCAGCAAATTCTAAAACATTTTTTTCTAAATGCTAAAGTTAATAATTATTTTTGTAAGTGAAAAGTTGATATATCAAAGAATCATATTTTCAGTGAGGGAAGTAAAATTTACTTCAGATTGAAGTAAAATGAGCAATCTGGTGGCAAGTTTAATTTGGTTTCCACTATCTGGGGCAATAATCTACTCACTAAAATAACAAATGTGAAGTAAAAGCATCTCCATTCACAGTCTTTGCAATTTATAAGTAGTAGGCAATTTCTAAGGCACTGTTGAGACCGTGACTTTGCATTAGATGATAGTCTGAGGGGAGTGGAGGCTGCACTTTCACAAAAAGTAAGATGGAACTGATTTTACTCTTCCTCCTTTATTTTTTCTTTCCTGAAATATCCATGTAATAACACCACTGACACCTAGGCCTCTATAAGTTGTCAATTGCAAGTCAATTTTCCTCAGTCTGTCCTAAGTGTTCCTTCACTCTCAGACACACTCACTGCTTCTCAACACATCTTTTCCCCTCTCATGGAAACATGAAAATTTCATTGAAACTTTATGTCCATTAGAAAGTTTTAATTCATGTTGAGTCAAATTATTTCTAATTATAACATATATCTGCTTGCCATAGTTGTTAGTAAGTAATGGCAAAGATAATCCCTCATTCTAGACCCTTGAGGATAGCTATAACAGGCATAGAACAAGTATATAACACAATTTCAGCATTTAAGAGGGAATCTAAGGGGAAAGGCAGAACTAACAATTAATTAAAAGCTAGCATCAATCTGAAAGGAGCTTATGGCTCTGCTAGAATTAAGAGTATAAAAGACAGGAAAAGTAAGGAAGACAACACTGAGAAAAACAAGGCTAGATAAACAGAAGTAAAATAGAGAACCTCCCCCAGATGCAGCAGAGGAAGAGCAGGAGGTAAGACAATTGCAGGGCTTTGGATAAACTGCAAGTCAAACACAAAAGAGCACTTAGTAGACATCAGTCATACAGATTAAAAAAATATTTACTAAAGGAGTGATGTGCACGGCATTTAAAAAATCTAACAGGTCTAAATCATTTTAGGTAAGATGTTTCTGAAAGAATGCAAATTTCATACAAGTATTATGTATTTATTTCTCCTTTATTTTCAATTAGCTTTATACTTCGGAGAAGGCAATGGCACCCCACTCCAGTACTCTTGCCTGGAAAATCCCATGGACGGAGGAGCCTGGTGGGCTGCAGTCCATGGAGTCGCTAAGAGTCAGACACGACTGAGCGACTTCACTTTCACTTCTCACTTTCATGCATTGGAGAAGGAAATGGCAACCCACTCCAGTGTTCTTGCCTAGAGAATCCCAGGGACGGGGGAGCCTGGTGGGCTACCGTCTACGGGGTCGCACAGAGTCGGACACGACTGAAGCCACTTAGCAGCAGCAGCAGCAGCAGCTTTATACTTGCTTTGGACAGTTGTATGGCACATGTGATTATATCAAATTTAAAATTTCTACGTATAAATGAAAAACTTTTCTTATCCAAAACATATATTGCAAGCATATTTTACATTTCTGTTCTTTCAATACCTATCGGTGGTCAAATACCTAAATTTCTCATCTTATTGTAACTTTTGTGGACTCGTGTTCACATATGCCATGTAGGGTAAAAAGGTGCAGTCAATCTGCTTTTGATTTAAAAGCAAAGTTTCTTTAGTGTCGAGTCCAGACTTTCTAGCTGATAGGCTAACAGCTATAATAGCCACAGATATACAATTTAAATGCATTTTTTTCTACTATCTAAATGCATTTTTTCAAAGAGATGTTGAACATCCCTCTAAAAAATTTATTTTTCAGTTTATCTTCCTTCTCTCCATTTAAAATCAAGTGGCAAAAACATCTCAAGGAGGTTGGCAGGCATACAAACACTTAAGGAAATCGTACAAAATTATCATAAAACTTTTGACTCTCTTAAGATTTTTGGCAAGTCCCATATAATTGAGCAGACTCAGAACTAAAGAAGCCTAGGTTTGAATTCCATTTTTGCCATTAATCAAATTATATGAACTTCGGAAAGACACTCTGAGGGACAGTTCCCTGATCTGTAAAGTGTAGATGTTAATGATGAGGATTAAATAAAATATTTATATTAGAAAAGGAGCTTACAGAATGTCTGGCATATTATGATGATTCCAAGAACACCTTTATTCATTTATTTACTGACACTCTCCACTAGTATAAATAAAACATACACCCAGTTATTTCTAAATTCTTTTGGATCAAAATAAAACAAAGAAGCAGAATGGGGCATTATGTTGAAACTGTGAGTGAAAGTTAATTGCCAAGAATGTTTGTCACATATTCCCTTCTGACTTTGTATCGAGTGACTAGGACTTTGGGGCTGGCTTCAGTCTTTTTAATAGCACTCCACATGCTTTGATATTTGGAGGAAAGGATGAAATCCTGGATATCTTCTGAGGAGAATTCTGGGCAACCTAATGGTGGTATAAGGAAAGGCTGACATTGAGTCTCTCACGTGGAAGAAGTTAACCTTATTCTAAGGAGATGTTGTAGAGTATGGTTGCCTGCTGCTGCTGCTAAGTCACTTCAGTCGTGTCCGACTCTGTGTGACCCCATAGACGGCAGCCCACCAGGCTCCCTCGTCCCTGGGATTCTCCAGGCAAGAACACTGGAGTGGGTTGCCATTTCCTTCTCCAATGCATGAAAGTGAAGAGTGAAAGGGAAGTCGCTCAGTCGTGTCTGACTCTTCGCGACCCCATGGACCACAGCTTACCAGGCTTCTCTGTCCATGGGATTTCCCAGGCAAGAGTACTGGAGTGGGGTGCCATCGCCTTCTCCGATGGTTGCCTAGAGGCAAATAATTTAATTTCTAAACCATTTCACTTACTTTTTGCAAGTCATATTTGCCTCAAAAATGCTAGCAAAAAATATAAATGTTCCCTAATATATAATACAGTGTTCTATTTACCATCCAAATTTAAAAATAATTTTAGACATTTGCTATTACAAAAAAAATCAGAGATTTATTGTTTTATGATATCAAATCACATCTGGCCTCCAATTTCTATTCTTTAAATCACACTAGCTATTCCTCCGGAGAAGGCAATGGCACCCCACTCCAGTACTCTTGCCTGGAAAATCCCATGGATGGAGGAGCCTGGTAGGCTGCAGTCCATGAGGTCGCTAAGAGTCGGACACGACTGAGCAACTTCACTTTCACTTTTCACTTTCATGCATTGGAGAAGGAAATGGCAACCCACTCCAGTGTTCTTGCCTGGAGAATCCCAGGGACGGTGGAGCCTGATGGGCTGCCGTCTATGGGGTCGCACAGAGTCGGACACGACTGAAGCGACTTAGCAGCAGCAGATATTCCTCAGAAATGGTTCCCAAAGGTTTATTTTTATTCTTTAATAAACAATGAAGGGCCCAGTTCTAAAACTACCTCAAATGCTTTATATTCAATGAAGTTTACAGAGCACATCCATGAATAGATTGTAGTTTAAGATCTTAACACTCAAAATATTGTAGTATGTCAGATTTTCTAAAATATATATATATATATATATATGGTTCTAATCTATATCTATGGCAACGGCACCCCACTCCAGTACTCTTGCCTGGAGAATCCCATGGATGGAGGAGCCTGGTAGGCTACAGTCCATGGGGTCACCAAGAGTTGGGCACGACTGAGTGACTTCACTTTCACTTTTCACTTTCATGCATTGGAGAAGGAAATGGCAACCCACTTCAGTGTTCTTGCCTGGAGAATCCCAGGGACGGTGGAGCCTGGTGGGCTGCTGTCTATGGGGTCACAGAGTCGGACACGACTGAAGTGACTTAGCAGCAATTTATATCTATAAATCTCTCTATGAAAGTGAAGTCACTCAGTCGTGTCCGACTGTACATATTCATACATATACATACACACATGCATTCACACACAACCTTTAAATAAACCTATGGCTGTAGAACTACTATTTCACATCCATCATTTAACATTATGTAATTTTGGAAATGAAGTGAAAAATTACACAAGTAATCTTAGGAAAAGCTCCAAAATGGTGAAATAATTTGTGTAGCCTTCTATATCATAAGACTTTAGATCTTATATGACCATTGTTTTCAATCTTAATGTAGATGAAAAAAAGTTAAAGAACTACTTGTCATCTCTTTCTTTCCCAGAATAATGTAGCCACCTCTCTTGTAGGATCAGGCTTTTGAGGAACCAGTACAAATAAAGGGCCAGAGAACTCTTTACCACAAAAAAAAAAAAAAAATCCCTTGTGAGTTTATATCCACAACTTCAAGAAGTTAGGAATGAGCTTTATCTCAGCTAGGCTGACAATGATAAGATTTCAAAAAGAAGGGAAGATTGACCACCCACAGCCCAGCTGTCTCCAAATCAGATCCAGCCAGACTTGCAAATACCACTATCATAGTACAAGTAGTATCTCCAAACTGACTGTCCTGTTGATTGGCAGGCCCTCAGGGAGTTTTATCTAATTGTCTCAGAACAGGAAGGAAAGGAAAATCCACCTTCATTTTCATTTAAATGTAGACAATATTTTACCCTGGAGCCTTGGGTGGAGGAAGGGAAGCACAGATTTACTCACATTGCTTTTACTTAGAGCTAATATGCCCCAAGTGGAGTATCTCTTATAATTTGATTTTTCCTTTTCTTTTAAAGATTGCCTGGAAAGATACTAAACTGAGGACCTCCCCTTGGAAAACCACCTGGGAGCTGGAGAGATATGTCTCCATGTGTATGAACACTGTCAAAGGTGACAGGGTGGCAGGTGACAGCCCAGGAAGTGAGTGAATCACTCACTGCCTTTGTTGGTTTCTGTTTTGTCCACAGAGCAGAAACATCAAAAAATAACCTACAAAAAATAAATAAATAAAAATCAATAAGTGACCTTTCATCTGGGTCTGGGATCTGATCTCTCCCATGCCTATTATTTAACGAGTCAATGGTTGATAAACTCCAAATGTCTCATATGTAGTTTCTCATTACATATGACAAAAAAAGAAGCCCTCAAAAAGAACATGCTGGTGTTGAGAGAAGTGAGAAGTTTCAGGGCACACCATTCCTTAGCAAAATCATCTTATTAACTGACAATATGTTACATCCAGCACAGATATTATAAAGAACAGATATTTAGTTGCTGAAAGACACAAGCTACTCCTCTATACCACTGATCAGTTTGCTTAAAGGACACTATTTTGTGGCTAGAAAATAACACATTTTAATTTAAAAATATGTTGAGTTACTAAGATTGAAGGCATAAGGTAGTTAGATGGCATCATTGACTCAATGAGCATGAATTTGAGCAAACTCCAGGAGATAGTGGAGGACAGAGGAGGCTGGCGTGCTACAGTCCATGAACTCCCAAAGAGTCGGACATGACTTAACAACAATAACAGCAAAGCATGATGAAACTTTTACCACTTAACTCTCCAGAAGCACATAAAATATCCAAAGATTTAATAAATTGTTGCCAATATACTCATATATCCACAAAACTAATCCAGGAAACATCAAAACCTTCTCAGGCAGAATAGTATTTAGGAAATGTATTCTTAAGTGGACATGTTTCATGTTATGCTGAAAATGCTTCATATTTTACCTCCTCACCATTTAGAGTCATCCATGCTATTTTTACCTTCTGCAAGTTTCCTGGATAGCTAAAGTCTGTACAGTCTTCACTTAGTCATATCCATCATGCTACTAATTTTCAGACGCTGGAATAATGAGAGTGACTGAGGTCATGATGAATTTTGAGGCTGAAGTCCTATCTTTATCAGTGAGGACATGGCTAACATTTCATGAGTCACCCCAAACTACCTCTTGTCTTTGATGGTAGAGAGTCCAGGGGGTAGACTGTAGAGCAGCCATTTTTGTTATGGACATAAGAAGTGGGAAAAGTGTGAGCTGTCTTGACCATGTCACTCATTGAGACCTCACATCCCATGTATGTTACAAATCTATTCTATCCTCATAAAGTGGTTGTCAGGGCATAGACTTGGATTACTGTTACATTGAATGGTTTGCCTCGAAAACAGAGATCATTCTGCCATTTTTGAGATTGTATCCAAGTACTGCATTTCAGACTCAATTTTGTTGACTGTAATAGCTATTCCATTTCTTCTAAGGGATTCTTGCCCACAATAGTAGATATAATGGTCATCTGAGTTAGATTCACCCATTCCAGTCCATTTTATTTGCTGATTCCTAAAGTGTCAATGTTCACTCTCACCATCTCCTGTTTGACCACTTCCAATTTGCCTTGCAAAGGAGAAAAAGTTAATGCTGGGCTGGAAGAAGCACAAGCTGGAATCAAGATGGCCAGGAGAAATATCAATACCCTTAGATATGCAGATGACACTACCCTTATGGCAGAAAGTAAAGAAGAACTAAAGAGGCTCTTGATGAAAGTGAAAGAGGAGAGTGAAAAGTTGGCTTAAAGCTCAACACTCAGAAAACTAAGATCATGGCATCTGGTCCCATCACTTCATGGGAAATAGATGGGGAAAGAGTGGAAACAGTGACTGACTTTATTTTGGGGAGCTCCAAAATCATTGCAGATGGTGATTGCAGCCATGAAATTAAAAGACACTTACTCCTTGGAAGGAAAGTTATGACCAACCTAGACAGCATATTAAAAAGCAAAGACATTACTTTGCCAACAAAGGTCCATCTAGTCAGCCTCCTCCCTGGTGGCTCAGAGGTTAAAGCGTCTGCCTCCAATGCGGGAGACCTGGGTTCGATCCCTGGGTCGGGAAGATCCTCAAGGCTATGTTTATTCCTGTGGTCATGTATGGATGTGAGAGTTGGACTGTGAAGAAAGCTGAGCGCAGAAGAATTGATGCTTTTGAACTGTGGTGTTGGAGAAGACTCTTGAGAGTCCCTTGGCCTGCAAGGAGGTCCAATCAGTCCATCCTAAAGGAGATCAGTCCTGGGTGTTCATTGGAAGGATTGATGTTAAAGCTGAAACTCCAGTACTTTGGCCACCTGATGCGAAGTCCTGACTCATTTGAAAAGCCCCTGATGCTGGGAATGATTGATGGTGGGAGGAGATGGGGACAACGGAGGATGAGATGGTTGTATGGCATCACCAACTCAATGGACATGACTTTGAATAAGCTTGGGAGTTGTTGATGTACTGGTAAGCTTGGCATGCTGGAGTTCATGCAGCCGTGAATAGTTGGACATGACTGAGCAACTGAAATGAACTGAACTTAACTGAAAATAGTTGGTTAAAATTAAGTCAAATAATTCTCTAATTCATCATATGAGTGAGTTATCATTTGCAAGATCTTGGAAAGTCCCAGTGAGGTAGGAGATAGATGGGCCTTGAACAATTTCTCTCCTGTGGACAGAAACTCCGTAATAGCAGAAACTCCATAGACACAAAATGATGAAAGTGACTGGGCCCTGTGCAGATGAGATAAAAGACCACATATTCTTCACTCCTGAAGTTAAGGAGTGAGGAATACAACTACACCTGCACAGAAAGTCTCATTGGAGGTAAAAAGTGGAGGGATATCACTTCATATTACCTGATGACAACTCCCTATTACTTCTTCACTATAAAATCCATCTTGGCTAAGAAATGAACACGCACATATGGGAGGTTCCTGATAAATACCAAGTGTGGCCTCAGAACCAGGCAAATCGAAATGATTGGCCACAGGAATACTGGAAGAAATGCCCCATAAATTAAACTGCCACGAGGGTGTAACCCAGTAACTCTCTCTCTGAGCCCATCTGTGTCTATCTACAGGTATTCTTTTTCCCCCTAGTAAACACTTTACTTACTTCACTACTTCTGTCTTTGTGGGAATTCTTTTCTCTAAAGACAACGGGCCAGGGCCTTCTCACTGACCACTGGTCCAGTGGCTAGGATTCAGGGCTCTCAGTGCCATGACCCTACCTCAGTCTCTGGCCAGGAACTGAAGCGCTGTTTCAAGCCACTGCAGGCCAAGGCCACCAGAGATCAGCAGGGTAAATTCCACTGAAAGGCCACCTCGATCTCAAAACTAATTTAAGGGCCATCTAGTCAATTTACAAGTCAACCAGAGGTAATGAGAATAAAGTGCAATTATCCTTTTCATCCTGCATTGCCAGGAGCAGCCTCAAATGTCAGCATTCGGCTCCTCTCCAGCCTCCACAACTGCACTTCCCTTTAATCGAAGCTTCCTTTTCACTCTTAGGAGATTAGCCACTTCTTGGTGAGACCCACTTTATATGGCCTATGATTATAGTCCATGATACAGTACAGATTCAGAAATGCCTAGGGACAAAGCATGTCTCCTGAATGATAACAAATTTCATGGTACTATGTATGAAGCTAATGATAGCCTAACCTCCATACTTCTAGTTCATCATCCACCAAGAACAACACATTTAATTTAAAAGCCAAAAGATGGAGAATTGATGAGGGTTGGAGGGGGTGGGGTGGGGAGGGAACATGAAGTTACAATGGAAGCTCCATGCTACTATCAAAGAAATTACAAAAGGATCAGCGCTGTTCTAAGAAACATAAGGACAAGTTCCCAGGTAAGACTAAGTACAAACAAAAGAGAGAAAATGAATGATTCACATGCCAGAAAAATGGAAACTCCACACATCAGTCAGTGGCAAGCAACTGACTCTGTGAAATGGATTTAACCATGTGTGTCCCATGATTTTGGCTTCCCAGATGGGTTAGTGGTAAAGAATCTCCCTGCCAAGCAGGAGACCTGGGTTCAGTTCTTGGGTAGAGAAGATCAGCTGGAGAAGGAAATAGCAACCCACTCATTCTTGCCTGGGAAACCCCATGTTTGGAGGAGCCTGGTGGGCTATAGTCCATGGTGTCAGAGTGGGACATGACTTAGTGACCAAACAGTAGCAGCAGCAGCACTCCATGTTCTTGGGTGCTTCTTGTTATCGTCTTTCAAGCTATAATATTATAGAAAAATTACTGGGTAGAACTACTCATGCAATGGGATTCATTTCCCACAATTTAATGATGCAGAATAAGGAAGAAAAATTATATTAAAAATTGAAGTTTAGAAACATTAAAAGTATTTTACAGTTACAAGCAGCCCTAAAATAATAAAATTGCTTAATACTGAAATGGAATTTCTATGCTACATTTCTACTAACGTCCTGCACTATTATATTATTCTATATTGCATTATATATTTACTATTTATATTTTACTACATAATATAGTAGAGAATATGGCAACATAATTTATTAATAAATGCTTATTATTATATTCTGCATCATAATTATATTATTATATTCTGCTTCTTTCTCTTTGCATGAGTTTAAAAGAGGAACTTCCAAAAGCTTAAAGACTTTTCTAACACATAAATTATCAATAATGATATTCTGTTCAATGAAGAAAGCCAACAGACCCTGTAAAGCTAAAAGAATGCTTGAAGAGGAGTTGGAGTGAAACTTTTCTAATATCACTGTCAAAAACATTATGATTCCCCCATCTCTTTATTTTATTAGCCTTTATGATATCAAAAAGTGAAATGAATGTGTTAGTCGCTCAGTTGTGTCCAACTCTTTGCAGCCCCATGGGCAGTAGCCCACCAGGCTCTTGTGTCCATGGAATTCTCCAGGCAAGAACACTGGAGTGGGTTGTTATTCTCTTCTCCAGGGTATCTTCCCCACCCAAGGATTTAACTTGGGTTTCCTGCATTGCAGGCAGATTCTATATCATATGAACCACCAGGGAAGATCCTTATGATATCCGCAGTTACTTAATACGTGACTTCTCTTACATCAGCTATTTCAATGACTACTGCTGGATAAATTCTAAACCTATAGCACCACCCCGCAATTCCTCCTGATAAAATATAAGAAAATGAAGTAATTTGAAAGCTTGGCTTGGCCACATAGTCCCAACCTGACCTGAGAGCTTAAGAATTGGGGTGAGACATAATAATTAGTAGATTATTATTGCTGGACTATTATATTAGAAGAAGCTATCATTTGATTTGAATGGCACCCCACACCAGCACTCTTGCTTGGAAAATCCCATGGACAGAGGAGCCTGGTGGGCTGCAGTCCATGGGGTCGCTGAGTCGGGCACGACTGAGCGACTTCACTTTCACTTTTCACTTTCATGCATTGGAGAAGGAAATGGCAACCCACTCCAGTGTTCTTGCCTGGAGAGTCCCAGTGTCTGCGGAGCTGGTGGACTGCCATCTATGGGATCACACAGAGTCAGACACGACTGAAGCAACTTAGTAGCAGCAACTGAATCGGCAATGCTATTGAATTGCAGTCCACAGTGGGAAATCCTAGTGACTCAGAAATTATTTTGAGGAAAGGAATATATCAACACCTGTTGACAGTTTCACATTGAAGGTGGCTACTGAGCACACACATTTGTCTCTTCCCTTGCAAATTTCTGTAGAAAAAGAAAATATGAGGAGAATAAATTTAAGGCAGTAGTGGAAAACTGAGAGGGTTACACCAATCAGTTCAAAGAATGAGAAATATCCAGAAGATTTACAAAGCAGATGTGGAAACCTAAATGATGAAGCCCACAGGACAACACAGGTTTAGATATAAATGTTTTTTAAAATAGTAAAAATTCTCATCAGAACTTTATACTCACCTGATACTGAAGCTTCAGAGGCAGACTGTGATAGGAGCAGTGGAGTGTTAGCAGTGGGGCAATCTGATCCTCAAGGTAGCTGACAACTAAAGCATTTGCCCTCAGGCAAAAGCCAAAGACAGTCTTTCTGAATAAAGGTGGAGATCTGCCCAGCAGCAATTCCATAGGTGTACTGGGGATAAGGGATGTAAGCAGTATAGTAGGCAAGTTTCTGTTACTAAAAAGAACAAGAGAGCTCTTCCCTGACAACTTCCTCCACCTCAAAGGAAACCAATCTTGCTGCATACCCACTCCTTGCCGGCTCCCTCCCATCCTACCTGCCTCTTTTCAGAGCCTAAGAACTTGCAATTACTCTCAGAGTACAATATTTTCCTCATTTGTTTCATGTATACCAGTTTCGATTACTGATATCAATAAAGCAAAGCATCATTTGCAAATGTAAACTGACACACCAGAGTAATCCATTGAAGAAACCAGTCTCCAAGAGAGGTTCAAACTGAACAAATAAATTAATTCAAGAGGAAAGAGATAATCCAAGGCATAGATGAAAACTATAAAATAAATGTAATTAGTCTCTTCAGATTAATAATAGCATTCAGTTCAGTTCAGTTCAGTCGTTCATATCATGAAAATACATTGGGGTGTTGAGTGTGCAAGTATCTGTACCTAAACATAATTCTCAGGAATTTCTTATGCATATTAACATTTACAAAGCATAGTCTTAGATCACTTTTAAAATCCTCCCAAGCTGAGGACCCATGATTCTATTTCAAGTGCAATTCCTGGGTTTTATACTTCTCATGGGATTCAAACAACTGTTGATATCACACAAAGGAACCCGGTGCTTTGTGACAGCCTAGAGGGGTGAAGAACTGTACAAAAAGGACCTTCATGACCCAGATAATCACGATGGTGTGATCACTCATCTAGAGCCAGACATCCTGGAAAGTGAAGTCAAGTGGGCCTTAGAAAGCATCACTACGAACAAAGCTAGTGGATGGAGAAATATCAATAACCTCAGATATGCAGATGACACCACCCTTATGGCAGAAAGTGAAGAGGAACTAAAAAGCCTCTTGATGAAAGTAAAAGAGGAGAGTGAAAAGTTGGCTTAAAGCTCAACATTCAGAAAACGAAGATCATGGCATCTGGTCCTATCACTTCATGGGAAATAGATGGAAAAACAGTGGAAACAGTGTCAGACTTTATTTTGGGGGGCTCCAAAATCACTGCAGATGGTGATTGGAGCCATGAAATTAAAAGATGCTTACTCCTTGGAAGAAAAGTTATGATCAACCTAGATAGCATATTCAAAAGCAGAGATATTACTTTGCTGACTAAGGTCCGTCTAGTCAAGTCTATGGTTTTTCCAGTAGTCATATATGGATGTGAGAGTTGGACTGTGAAGAAAGCTGAGTGCCGAAGAATTGATGCTTTTGAACTGTGGTGTTGGAGAAGACTCTTGAGAATCCCTTGGACTGCAAGGAGATCCAGCCAGTCCATTCTGAAGGAGATCAACTCTAGGATTTCTTTGGAAGGAATGATGCTAAAGCTGAAACTCCAGTACTTTGTTCACCTCATGTGAAGAGTTGACTGATTGGAAAAGACTTTGATGCTGGGAGGGATTGGGGGCAGGAGGAGAAGGGGACAACGGAGGATGAGATGGCTGGATGGCATCACTGACTCGATGGAGGTGAGTCTGAGTGAACTCCGGGAGCTGGTGATGGACAGGGAGGCCTGGCATGCTGCGATTCATGGGGTCGCAAAGTGTCGGACATGAGTGAGCGACTGAACTGAGAGGGGTGGGATGGAGTTAGGGATGGGGGTAGGGGAAAGTTCAAAAGGGAGGAGACATATCTGTATTTGTGGCTGATTCATGATGTTGTACGGCAAAAGCCAATACAATGTTGTAAAGCAATTATCCCACAATTAAAAACAAATTAAAAAGATCAAAAAAAGAAAGAAAATCTGAAATCTGAGAAATCACTAATGATGCACTATTGCATTGAACATGGAGCCCACTAGATTTAAGGACCAAGAACCAGCGGTTTAAAGATTGCCCTACTGTAAACAGCACACATGCTTGGTCTTTGGATCATTTATCATTGGTCTCTTTGTATGGTGTTCTCTACTGAGATGGCAGGGAAATATGGGGTCCTGACATCGAAGTAAAGGACTATAGTACTTGAAAAATACTTGGCCAGGAGTGAATGTTCAACAGGGTACTTGTGAATACTTCAAGGAAGTTCATCATACACAGTGCTCTATCTCAACACTCGATTTATCAGGCTAAAGTATGTTTTAAACAATGCTCTACTGTATAGTATGAAGGGCCTAAAACTAAGTGGGACAATTGTTAGAAGAGTCAACCTAGAGAAACTATTTGAGAAAAGCCAGCTTACAAGTGGGGGTTTTCATCTGTGTATTGTATTCACCTTAATCCTCTATGTATTTTCAGTTTCCTATGAAAGAATTGAAATTTCCGGAACAACAATACTGCCAACAGTTATTATCCCTCTTGCTTACCTTCAAAGAGTCTTTCTCTATTAAAATGGCTTATGTAAAACCTAAGCATTATTAAGATTACATGTAGCTCTCCAGACAGCCATCTAATTGGAAAGAACAGTCCAGAAAGAATATAGAGATTTCCATATGCACATAGCATGTATGGGGCAAGTGAACCCTAGGAAGAAAGCTGATGGAAAATCCCTGGGAAAAATAGCTTTCCAAGCTTTATTTTTATGAAGATATTTTGTCTCAAGCCTTTTAGTACACAATACAGAGAATTTATGTGTTAAAAAATGGTTCACTAGACATGATGCCTCTGCATTTTGTTTTCTTTTTTTTTTTTGGCATAGAATTGTTGTATCATTTCCACACCAGGTTGAGTTACATCTTTTGTGTTGAAAAGGCCTCAAGTCAAACTAATCTCGGTCTATCATTTGTTTGCTGATCACTTGGCAGCAAGTGCGGAATTCAGTTCTTTCAGTGAGCATTTAGCCATGCACTTATTCAACAAGAATTGATGAAATTTCTTCTCTCTCAGGAAATATTCAAGGAATTAGAAGTACAAAGCTGCAAGAGCCTATTGGGCCCAAGCCTTCCTTGCAGATATCCGAAATGTTTGGAGGAGCACAGAGCCGGTGTGTGTGGTGGTGGTGAGTTTCAGTGTTCAGTTTCGATGAAATATTCAAGAGGAAGAATCATAATTGTCCTTCCACAACATTCAGTGTTGATTTAATGTTCATTTCTCAAAATCTCCAAGAATTACAAAACCAGTTTATCTGAAAACCAAGGGATGTGATTTTCCACTCTCCCTTCTTACTAGATTTCTGGGTTAACTGTCAGACTACATGTTGGGGTGACATACATCAGCACTCTTAAATGTTAAGATTTTGTGTATTTTCTCCTTTTCTGCTAAGAAGATGATCTATTATTTTAATGTATTTTTCAATAGGGAAGAGAGAGAATACAGAAGAAGGACTCACTTTCCTCTTGCCCTTTTCTCTAGAAGGGAGAAATGTTTCCTCTTGCCCTTTTCTCTAGAAGGGAGAAATGTTAAATGTTTGATTGTGACTTTGACTCAGTGGCCAGATGAGAGATTACACACAAGGATGAAACTTGCCTACTTAGGAGAGAGGAAGAGTGACCAGGAGGATATGCACACCTGGTGTTTCTAGCCATTCATCCTCAGGTGATGCTCCTATCCCTGCTCCCCTAAGCCCTGGCATTCTCCCCCAGTTGGGTAGCAGGGCATTTTCCACTATAGCATTAGGAGACTGTACTAATCACTCCCTGAATCACTTCCTACACTGACAGGGCTGGGCTCCCAGCATAAAGTCTGAAAGTTAGTTTAGTAATCAGCTAATTCTTCCCTGCAGAATACTCATACCTCACAGTGGATGAGTACACTACACAAATACCACAAACAGATGAGAGATACATTCTACTGTTCCCATTATACTATAACCTGACTAGTTATATCTTTGCAGTATATTGATATGTGAAATCACCAGGCCTATCCACTCATCTCCTCTCAATAAATATGACTCCTGGGACAAAGAGAACACTGATTTGCCAGCTGCTCCCTTCCAATTCCATGGATTTTATTCTTCACTATTACAAATATCTTACTAGTAGAAGTATTTACACAGTGGTTTAAAAGTATGCTGCCATTGTAACCCAAAATACAATTTTTATGTTGAAATATTTATATCATTTCATCTTTTGAGGGACATTCAAAGGAAAAGTTTATACTTGAAAACTGTAATTTCATATCCCATTAAAACTGGAAGAACTTTGAGATAATCACTACCCACTGCCGTGATTACAAAGGGAAAAATGAGGAGCAGAGGTGAAACTTATGCAGAGTCCACCTAATTTTTTTTTCACTTTGTCATCTCCCAGGAGACCAACAGGAACGCTGACCTAATGGTTGTGCTAGGGGATCCTATCTTGTTAACTGTGCTTTTGCACTACCTATATTAATTCACAGTGAATGGTCCTTTTTAATGCTTTTAAGGGGAAAAAAAAAAAAAGGTGATGCTAATAGATTTTTTAAGTGAGCTCATGACATACTTGAGGGAGAAAATCCAAGGTTAACATGTTGTTTAGTTGCTAAGTGATGTCAGACTCTTTTGCAACCCTATGGACTGTAGCCCACATGGGATTTCCCAGGCAAGAATACTGGAGTGTATTGCCATTTCCTTTTCCAGGGCATCTTGCTGACCCAGTGATTGAAACTGTGTCTTCTGCATTGGCATGTGAATTGTTTTCTGTTTCTTTTTTACCCCTGAGACACTAGGGAAGCCCAAGGTTGCTGGTGAAGAAACCAATCAGTATAACTATATAGGTAAAATCTGAAGCAGCTCTAGGATTACAGCACCAACTTGAAGTCCCTTCCCCACCTCCTCACTTGAGACAGTAGGAATGTCAACAAGAAAATAGAGGCCCCAGTGGGCTGTTTCTAGCACTAAAGAAGAGAAAACTGAACTGCCATGTTTAAAAGTTGCAATATTATGACTCTAAAAATAGTAAATGATGGCTTTAATAGGTAGCTCCACAGGCAAAAGAAGGAATATCACTTGTAGCTAGGGGAAGCTAGGGGTTTGAAAAGGACTGGTCTATCTTCTTAGACTGGTTGATTATGCCAGTAGGTCCTGCTAGTTACAAGAACTGTAGGGCCCTGCCCCCCTTGGCAGGGTAATGAAGAAGAAGGTTGACACACAGTCAATGAATTATTTATTTCTTTATTCATTTTGCTGCCGCTATTCTATAGAGAGACAATAATAATAATAATAACAATAGTAACATGAAATTAAAAAAAAAAACAGAAAATAACAATCAGAGAAAAGGATAAAGAGAAAGAGTGGGTAAGAAAGTAGAAAGAAAATAATATGGCCAAGGTGCATTTAGGTTCCTAAGATTCCTATCCAGGATTTCTTACTATAAAACCAGCTGCCTGAAACTTTCTCAGACTTGTTAAAGGCAGGTTTGAGTGAAACACATGAGAAGGAAGCAAACTGAATACATACCTGAAATTTCTTCCAAGGTGAATTGAATACCAATTGCAGCCTCAAGAGGTAGATAGGAGTTAAGCAATAAGTTTGCTAAAAAAAATGATTCCTTTCTAAAACTGTCTAATCTTGAACTTCACTTGGAAAATTATTCTTTAAATCCTGATAAAATCCCAAGACTACTAGTTCTATATATGTCATCTCCCTTGAGTTGGAAAAGCCTTGGGAAATAAGCAGCAGAATCTTTTACAACAACTCCAGGCCTCTAGGAATTCCTTAGATTGGTGGTGATATAAGCAAAATGGATAGTATGTTCTATCTTTTAATTCTGATATTTCTCTCCAGACACCTCTCCTTATCAGTAGATCCCCTGCTAAGATCAAACACTTCCCCCAAAGCAATATGACAGGAATATCTATTTTGTGACTAATTAGTTAAAAGGGTGGGACTGACATTCTAGGGCTTTCTCTGCACAAAATCAATGTCATTAGAAATCTTATCACCAATAAAGAGCAGCTATTTTTGCACTGATATGAAAAAAATATTTTACATCTGCAAATGGCAGGAGCTGAAAAAAGCTTCAAGCAGTGTTCAGTTCAGATCAGGTTGAACTGCTGAAAAGTAAAATTCACAAATGCATGCTGTTTACAAATTGCTGTCTTGATTTGCTTTCCTTCACACATTTAATCTTGTTGACTCAGGAGAAATCATTCTTCCAAAATATCCAGGAATTGTGAACACTGAATTCAAGCATAGTTTTGTATGAGATAAAATAAAAATAGGAATAATAATTATCATCAAAATGTACAAAATTAAGATATGTTTCATAAAAGGCAGCACTTTAAAGGCCATTTTGCTTACGTGCTCAGTTAGTCATCTCCAACTTTTTGTAAACCCACTGACTGTTCCCTGCCAGGCTCCTCCTCTGTCTATGGAATTTTCCATGCAAAAATAATGGAGTGGGTTGCCATTTCCTACTCCATGGGTTCTTCCCAGCCCCGGAATCAAACCCACATCTCTTGCATCTCCTGCATTGGCAGGCAGATTCTTTACCACTGTGTCACATGGGAAGCCCTGCTGCTCTTTCACTCTGTATCTCGGGACAGGTGTACAGAAAGAAATGACCTATCACCAACTGCTCTGAAAATTGTTTAGTCAAGAGCATATTTTCCACCATGTGGAAGAGAGTGTATATGGGCTTCTCTGAGTATTTCTTCCTATACCCTCACTCCCCAATTTTTAATCTACCTTATCAGTGTACATTGAATCAACCAAGAAAACCTGTGTTTCAGTGAGCTTGGGTGTCATGCTTAACAAATCACAAAGTGAGTTGTCTGTGGCTGGCTCATCATGCCTTACCATATTTGAAGGAAAAAATATGAAGATAATTCAGATTCATTGATTGAAAATCATATACTAAGATATTTAGAGAGTAGGGGAAAAAGTAATTATATTAGTAAGTAATCCTTTTCTTTTTTAAAAAATATTTTGGTTGGATTTCCAAGAATGACTTACGAGTGGAATGCAGGAAGCTCAGCTTCTGCATATCAGAAAATCTACCATTTCTTTCAGGTAGACATAGTCCCTTGTCAAGGAGACCTGAATTTCAAACCTCATTCATCCCATGGACTGGATAGCCTAGAATACTAGCACCATTGTGTTCAATGGTCCTGCTTAAGAAGATTAAAAAATTATTCTGAATGGCCAATAAATACCTGTGGGACTTTTAAAAGATATATTTTAGCCAAGGATGAGTGTGTTAGTTTCTTAGGACACTAGTGTTAACTAATAAGAAAGAGAATATGACTAGGGAGAAATTTTATCATCACAAAACTTGTAAGCTAAATGATTCAAGTTTTACTCACCTACTGATTTTTGAAAACTATTTCCAAAGAGACTTTTTTCCTTTCCTGTATGGCTCAACTAAACTAAAGGTGATAGAAAGTTTTAATGAAAACAATAAATTATTTAAGAAATGATTTGACAGAATTATCAACTAGCAATTCAACCATGCCAGACAAAAGGATAAAAATGACTGACAATATATATAACATACATGCCTTGTACTTTTCCTACAAGATGGCAAAGTGGACAGAGTTTGTCTTAGAGGAACACAAGACTTCTTTAAGAAACTTGGAATTTAATATGGGTAGCAAGAAACATGGCATTAGGTGTTTTATGGTGTTTGGCTCCCTAAAGGAAGAAAACACAAAGGGACTTCAGCCATGGTTTTTACATCTTGTCGTGGGCGTCATTTCCTTGAACTGTCTCAATATAGATTCCGTTTTCTAAGCAGGCAAGCTGAGACTTTTTTCCACTACTCTTGGCTAGGATCTGGATTTAGTCAAACTGGCCACTGTCACTACTTATGTCTAATTAGAACCACCTGTGAGAATTTTGTGTCAGAAAGAAAGAATGAAAACTCATGTTCATAATGTACAAGATTTAATCCCTTTTTTTGTTTTAGGCCTGATAATGAGACTTTCTGGAAACCTCTCACATTTTTAAAAGTGATTTTCTTCAGATTTCTGCTAGAAGTGTTCTTGTGTTCTGTTGGGTTTTTTTTTGGTTTTGTTTTGTTTTTCATTTTAATCTTTATTTTCTTCATATATTTTACATAATGTAATTTTATATATAACATATGGAAATTTCTATATATATTTAGAAAGAGTTTTCTTAAAAATAAACCTCATGCCTCTTGAAAGAAAAAGTGCACAGTATTGAAATCTGAGTTGGAGTGGAAAAGTACGGCCTGATTGACTTCCTATTATTTTAAATGGTACAGAGGCAGCTGAACTGACACCTTGTCAAAGAAAGAGTGTCCCGAGTGTTTGCTCTCCATCTACCCATTTTCCTCCCATTCACATTTTCAACATTTTCTTAAGAAGGATTCTTTCCAGTCTAATACTCACTGACTTTGGTGTTATCACAACAATATAAACAGTTTTGGAAATTTTAAGGGGAGAAAAAAAATGTTTTGAGCCAGGATAGAATTATGAAAGCAGAAGAGGGGAGGAAAAAGCTTGTGCTTTTTTTCCATTTTCTGTCATCAACTGTAAAATGTCAAATCCTTCAAATGCCTGGTTCTGAATATAAAAAACTCAACTTTGGGAACACAAATGAAGCTCTCTTGTGAATGAAAAAAATGCCACTTGTTATGAATAGTATAAAGATTTATAACTGGACTTTTTGTTATAATGTTATAAAGTTAAGTTTTTACATTACATTTTTTAAAAAGCAATTATTTATATAAATAAAATCAATGAATTTAAAAGTTAAGACTAAGCTTCATGAAATAAATGTAATTAAATCTTTCATATATTCTTTTTTTTTTCCTTCTCTTCTCCTTACAGAATGAACCATATTCAACATCTAAGCTAACAAAATACATGCAAGTTTCAGAAAAGGAAAATACAAGCCAAGCCTCTCATCTTCCCCAATAAAATGTATATTTAATATAATAATATGAACCCACTCAATTAGTATGAATAAATGTACACTAGAACTTTGCATAACTCCCCCTAGAGACAATGGCAAAACTGCCACCAGTCATCAAGGAAATGAGTAGCCATCCTTTAAAGTCTTTATTTTACCCTCAACTTATCAAGGTCCTTGCTGCTGCTGCTGCTAAGTCGCTTAGGTAGTGTCCAACTCTGTTCCCTTTATAATTACTTTGACAGCTTAAATCCCATGTTTTCTAATCAGTGGCAAAAAAGGGAGTGTTTTTACCTCCTGAAGATGATCCAAAAGTGGAAACTGACACTGCTAGCACTGGAATTTTACACACACTGGTTGTAAAAAATGCAGATGAAATTTTAGCTGTGGATTATATTGCTGCTAAGTCACTTCAGTCGTGTCCGACTCTTTGCGACCCCATGGACTGCAGCCTACCAGGCTCCTTCATCCATGGGATTTTCCAGGTAAGAGTACTGGAGTGGGGTGCCATCAACTTCTCCGTGGATTATATTAGGTTGGTGCAAAAGTATCCCAGTTTTACACTGTTAAAACTTTCCATTTGATATTCAAATACCTTCTTAAATAAATATGGTTATGTTACACATCATTTTAATGCACATTTCTCACTTTATGTATTTTTTTGCTAATAATGTATTACTTGCTGTTTATTTTATATTGATTTTAAACTAGGAATATGATGTTAAGAAAAAAAAAAGAAAATTCAAGCAATTTGGCCCAGGAATTGCTAACAAATGTATAGTGCAGTGGTGGTTCAAGAAGTTTTGTAAAGGAAATGAGATCCTTGAAGATAAGGAGAGCAGTGGCTGGCCATTGGAAGTTGACAAGGACCAATCAAGAGGATCATAAAAGCTGATTTTCTTACAACTACATGAGAATTTGGTGAAGAACTCAATATTGACCATCCTATGGTCATTTAGCATTTGAAGCAAATTGGAAAGGTAAAAAAAAGCTCAATAAATGGGTGTCTCATAAGCTGATCAAAGATCAAAAGAAATAGTCATTTTGAAGTGTCATCTTCTCTTTTTCTATGCAACAATAATGAACTATTTATTGATTGGATTGTGACATGCAATGAAAAGTGGATTCTATATGACAACAGTGAGGACCAACTCAGTGTCTGGATTGAGAAGAAGCTCAAAAGCACTCCCCAAAGCCAAACTTGCACCAAAAGAGGTCATGGCCACTGTTCGGTGATCTGCTGCCTTTCTGATCCACTATAGCTTTGTGAATCCTGGTGAAACCATTACATCTTAGTAGTATGCTCAGCACATTGATAAGATGTACCAAAAACTACAACACTTGCAGCCGGCATTGGTCAACAGAAAGCCTCAATTCTCCATGACAATGCCTGACCCACAACTTGCACAACCAAAAGTTGAACAAACTGGGCTACAACATTTTGCTTCATCCATCATATTCACCTATCCCTCACCAACCAAATACCACTTCTTCAAGCATCTCAATGACTTTTTGCATGGAAAACATTTCCACAACCAGCAGAAGGCAAAAAATGCTTTCCAAACATTTGTTGAATCCCAAAGCATGAATTTTTATGACAAAAGAATAAACAAACTTATTTCCCTTTGGCAAAAATGTGTTGATTGTAATTGTTCCTATCCTGATTAATAAAGATGTGTGTGAGCCTAGTTATAATGATTTAAAATTCATGGTCCAAAACTGCAATTATGTTTGCACCAACCTAATAACTACTTTCTCTGAGGCCTATTGGAAATTGCAAGCATCTTTAATCTCTGGTTTCCCTTCAAGTCTGTTAAGACTCTTTACAGGACAAGGAGTGAGAACTTAAATGATGATTAAACTGGAAGATGGGTTTAGATTTAAATCTTACCTTGCTTTTAACTTGCTGAGAAGTTGGTCAATCAAGTTTCCTGACTTTTCTTGTATCTGGTTTACTCATCTGAAAACTAAAGTTGATCATCCCCACTTCAAAGAGCTAGGCAGATTAAATATGAACATTAATACAAAACTAGGCAAATAAACTGTTAAAAGATACCCAGATATATTATTTGAATTTTTGGTCTCAGATATTCCCTTGCATCTAGCTTATCTCACTATATACAAACCCACAGAAGAGGAGAGATAAAGTACCTATATCTGCCTGATATCTAGACCACTTCTCTTTTGCATGATACCCTTTGCTCTTTTTATTCTTAGGACCCTCCTTTAAGATGGATGAGAAGCCCTTCCCCACCCACTTGATCTCCCAAAACTCACAAAATTCAAGAAATACAAGAAAGAGCTCATTTCTGAAGACACAGTAACTATGACAGTTCCTGCCTTCAAGTTCACTGTTTTGTATTCTATCCCAACTCATCAAGATACGTTCATATCTTTCTTCTGGCTCCCCTTTCTTTTTTTGCCTTTTCTCCCTCCTTATATTTCTGGATACACAAAATTCATACTTCTTTCTTTGAAAAATCTTTAAACATATTCATTCGTTTCTTTTATTTGAATTTGTGTCCATTGAACAAACCGACAAATATAAAAGTTTCCCTAACGTCCTACATAATGTCAAAAAAACTTTGTCAATAGTGTAATAATGAATATTTAGAAAGGTTTAACCTGGATCTTGAGAAAGCATATGTTTTTTTCTAAGTGCATCTCTTTAATGACTTATTTGTTAATAATCCACAGCTAGCCCATGTTTAATTAAAACCTGTGAAAGAGACAATAGAAGATATCACCTTTAAGGAGCTTATAACCAAGTCAGAGAATAGGAGGGGATTCATCAACTCATAATGACGATTTTGACACTGTGGACCTTGTGTTTTGGTATTTTCCTGCCAGTTCTTTTTTCATAAGTAGCATCCATTCCTGCAAACACACATGGTTGTGTGTGACAAAAATGGAGGGCTCACATCCCAGACAATATCTAGAATGGATAATACGGAGATATTAAACAATGGAATTTGAAAAGTCCACTTTTAAACAAAAGTACCATTGGAAAAGACTCTGATGCTGGGAAGGATTGGGGGCAGGAGGAGAAGGGGACAACAGAGGATGAGATGGCTGGATGGCATCACTGACTCGATGGACGTCAGTCTGAGTGAACTCCGGGAGTTGGTGATGGACAGGGAGGCCTGGCGTGCTGTGATTCATGGGGTCGCAAAGAGTTGAACATGACTGAGTGACTGAACTGAACTGAAAGAGGTATGAGATGCCATGATTAAAAAAAAAAAAAGCTACCACTAAATATCACCAAGTTACCGAATAGTATCATCAGTAGACAGGACTAGGGGGATGAGGGAGAGATGGGGGATGAGCAAACATTGTGTAGCAAGCTGGCCATACCTAAACATTGCTTCTTAGCTGGCTTCTACTGCTTTTGAAGCCATGAACATTCCCTTCTTCTCTTGGTTCTTTCATCAATTTGAGAACCATGAAACTTTCCTACATAAGATGCTTATTCAGGTTTTTATATCTGCCTACCTATTTTATTACCTTTTATACTGCATGTGAGGCTGGATCTGAGGCTGGATTTGAGGCAGAACAAAGCTAATTACAACTTTCATGATCTAAATATAGCATAATGATAGAGTTCCAGTAAGGATAGCACTGAGCTGAAAACATTTTGGCAGGTTAAGACAGAGGTTATTCAGCTTTGTGAGGATAGCTCCAGGGGCTAACTGACTGCTGGTTGAGCTACCCTAAAGCTGTCAGCAGGTCACTGAGCAATCAGCTTGACCTTGGGAGGAAAGTTAGTCTCAAGTAGACTTTGCTTGCTTTGTGTTGGCCTCTATCTTGAGAGAATAAATTGCAAGTGTATAAAAGCTGATAACTGGATATAGAGTATTAATAACAATTTCAAGGATTAAGAAACTCCAAGATGGAAGAATTGGCAGAACTAAGGTATCTGAAGACAGTATTCCTGGGAATACCATTTGAAATCATCTCCCAAATGGCACACATGGCATAACTTCCACCAGAGAATACTTTGTCATGGGTTTAGTTATTAAAGATACCCCCTTTAAAACCTCCTTACCCATGTGACTGTTTTCATTCATTTGGGGGTTTTGGTGCCTATTCTTATGGTTGCCACACTTTGTTCTATGGATAAATGTATATCACTTGTTTCTAATACACAAGCATCTCTCCCACGTGTGGGAGGATCTATGGGATCAATGCATAAGTAGTAGTTGGTGGTCCTGATCCTTTTTATAGCCAGTCAAGCTCAGACCCTCAAGACCTGTCTGCCATCAGAGATTCATTGAGCTAGGGACGTCTGATTTCAGCTGCTTGGATTGTCTTATATTTTCCTCGCTGTTCATTCTGCTATTTGACTCTCCCTGGAATTCTGTATTGATGTTTTGTATTAATACTTCTTAAGAGCATTTAATGAGAATCTTACAAAGACTCTAAGTGAATAGAGGAAACAAGAGTTCCCATTGTTGTCACCAGAATTCTACTTTCTACCCTAGGGACAAAGCTGTTTCTTAGGCTGTGAATCTAAGACAAATATGTACAGTTTCTCTACCTGTCTCTGTGAAAAAAAAATTTGAAGAAGCCTCGCCTACCACACACGGAATGGGGAAAAGGCATCACAGTTTTAAGCAGAGAAGTTAGTTATAGGCATTATTAACTGACTAGACCAATGACAATCCCTTGGGCCAAGCTACCTTTCTTTTATGGGAAACAAACGTAGCATATTTAGAAAGAGAACTGGAAGGTCACTTGTGACCACATCTGAACCTCAAAGAGAATTTTCCTTGAAATTTATGATGATTATTTTTTTCTCCTGGATAAAATTAATATTGGGTTGGCCAAAAAGTTTGTTTGGATTTTTTTCTGACCAACCCAATATATGTTTCTTAATGTTGTAAAGCTAGGCTGAGGTAAACAAATTCTTAAATCTTCTACTGTTGAATCCAAGCATAATTTAAAAGGACCAAAGATATTTCTATATTACTATTAGGACATTTCTAATTGTTTTTATGCTCTAGAATAATGATTTTTTCCCCTGGAATTATGAATCATATTACATTTTCTAAATCATTCTAGAGAATTTCATTCATTTAAAGATGCTGTTATATTCTACTAAGTTTTCATAAACAATCTTTGCTAAACTGCTTTTGTGTTGCTTGTCTTACTGAAAGTTTAGTCAAGGTGTAACTGCTCTGTTTTTCAACCTCCTCCTCTACCTGCTCTGTGCTCTTGAGCCTTACTATTATTTCTCTGCTTATTGGCACTTCTATAGGAGATAGGGCATAAGAAACAAAAAGCATGAAACACCCTCAGTCAGAATGTCTCCTCTGCAGCAGCTCTGGGTGGAAAATGGGGGGAAAATGTCAAGATTGGCTTGAAAGAGCTTTGGGCATAATGTGGTGACTTCACCAATGGGTCCTCTATTTACCATGCACACTCATAACCTAAGTTTCACCTTTTTCTGTAATTTAAATGTCCTTGTCTTTGCTTTGTGTGCTCTATTTATTTTTATAACTTTGCAACAAAGTCATTACTATATCAACTTTTCAGCTACTAAGAAAAAATCCAAGGAAAAACTTATAAACTTTAGTACGAACATAGCCTGGTGTATGTGGGAAGTGTGAAACACAACTTTTTTGATGATTATAAAATTGTTCCATAATGAAAATAGGGGGACCTGTAATTTAGTTTTATATTTCTCACATTAACAATAGTATGAGTAACTAAAAATATAGTTGAAGTCAACCAAGCAGCACTTCTCAATATTATGTCTGAGTTAAAAAAAAAAAAATCAGGTTCATGTTTGGCAATGTGAACATAAACAAGCATATAATAACTTCTTTTCATACTCCACCCCATATTTATAACACAAGCACAGACAGAGTTTAAGGATCAAGCTTCCCTAAGAAAACCATTTGAATAATTCAGGAACCATAATGAAAGAAAATGTCAAACATATTTTAACTCCCAGAGTCTCTACCTTTTTCAAAAACAACATTGTTAGAGGTAGAATGAACTTTTATTTTTCTATAATTGATCTGTGCTGTATGTTTGAAATTTTACTTAAGTTTAAATAGCTAAAGAAACATGCCTAAATCATCAGCTCGATGGATTTTCACAAACTGATCAGTCTCACTCATATAACCACCTCCAAACACTGAACTCAAATTATCCCAGAATTCTCACCAAGATCCTTTCAGTTTAACCCTATCTCCACACACCAAAGATAACTCTTTCTCACACTGATCAGTTTTGTTCATGTTTTAAGTTTTTATGAATTGATGAAGAGTAGCCAATGTTAACAAACAGCTCACAGTATTTCAGTGATATTCTCACCTCCTATGTGGAAAAGTCTGTGGTAGAAATAATCTAGGCAGAAATGTTACACAATTTAAATATGTAAAATATAGGCTAAAACTTTGCTCTGACTAAAATTTTAAAATGACAGAGTATGTGTTTATGAGTGAAAGCCTGGCCCTTCTTCTGTTCCTGACAAGACCCTGAGGTATAAATAAGGTCCAAAGGAATAATAGCAACAAACATTTGTTGACATTCTCTGTGTTAGACACTGTTCAAATAACACTGGAACATTTAATTCAATTCTCACAATAACCCTGTCAGGTAGGAATCCATTTCATAGAGAAAGCAAAGTGGAGGTAACTTACCCAAGATCAAACAGATAAGAAGTGTGCAGAAGCATGTGGGCTGGAAGGCCTGCATGTTCCTCCACTGGACTGATCTGCTTCCATTGCATGGCATCTCTACCTTCCTACAGGAAGTGCTTATAATGCAACCATGGAAGAATAAAAATACTCATAAACTGTGAGCACACCTGTTAGGATAATCAAACAGAAGCTGAATGTCATTTTGTGAAAGTATGGAAGACTGGGAAAGTAGAGAAAACAAGCTGGCATCAACTGTGGAAGGTTTAAAGCCTTCCTTACCTGGAATCTTTAATTAACCAGAATGAGGCGGACTCATAAAAAGGAGTTACATGATAGAGAAAATCAGATTAAAACTAAAAATAAATAGAAGGACATATATTTCTAGACCAATGGTGCACAACTAGAGGTGATTTTGCCCCCAGCGGACACATTGCACTATCTGGAGATATTTTTAGATTCCACATTGCGGGGAAAAGTAGGGGTGGAGTGTGGAGGGGTGGGCAGAGCAATAGAAGAGGTGGAAGAGTTAGGTATCAGGGGCAGGGAAGATCAGGTGTAGCAAGAAGAGGGCAACTTGCTGCTGGCATCCTGCGGGTAGAGCTCAAGGGTGCTGCCAAACACCCCACAATGGGTTCATGTCACAGGACAGCCCCCACAACGAAGAATTCTCTAGTCTCAAAAGTAAATAGCACTGAGATTGAGAAACTGGCTCTCGATAATGGCTTAGAATTAAGGTCTTTTCAACTTTTGAAATTGTCTTTTATGTAAAATAGTGGAAAGAGGAAGAAGTTCATAAGAGGTAACCCTGTGGAAAATTCTGAAAGAGATAGGAATACCAGACCACTTGACCTGCCTCTTGAGAAACCTATATGTAGGTCAGGAAGCAACAGTTAGAACTGGACATGGAATAACAGACTGGTTCCAGATAGGAAAAGGAGTATGTCAAGGCTGTATATTGTCACCCTGCTTATTTAACTTATATGCAGTGTACATCATGAGAAATGCTGGGCTGGAAGAAGCACAAGCTGGGATTAAGATTGCTGGGAGAAATATCAATAACCTCTGATATGCAGATGACACCACCCTAATGGCAGAAAGTGAAGAAGAACTAAAAAGCCTCTTGATGAAAGTGAAAGAGGAGAGTGAAAAAGTTGACTTAAAGCTCAACATTCATTAAAAAAAAAAAAAAAAAAGCTCAACATTCAGAAAACGAAGATCATGGCATCTGGTCCCATCACTTCATGGGAAATAGATGGGGAAACAGTGGAAACAGTGTCAGACTTTATTTTTCTGGGCTCCAAAATCACTGCAGATGATGATTACAGCAAAACTAATACAATATTGTAAAGTAATTAACCTCCAATTAAAATAAATAAATTTATATTTAAAAAAATAATAAAGAAATTAAAAGACTCTTACTCCTTGGAAGGAAAGTTATGACCAACTAGATAGCATATTGAAAAGCAGAGACATTACTTTGCCATAAAAGCTCAACATTCAGAAAACGAAGATCATGGCATCTGGTCCCATCACTTCATGGGAAATAGATGGGGAAACAGTGGAAACAGTGTCAGACTTTATTTTTCTGGGCTCCAAAATCACTGCAGATGATGATTACAGCAAAACTAATACAATATTGTAAAGTAATTAACCTCCAATTAAAATAAATAAATTTATATTTAAAAAAATAATAAAGAAATTAAAAGACTCTTACTCCTTGGAAGGAAAGTTATGACCAACTAGATAGCATATTGAAAAGCAGAGACATTACTTTGCCAACAAAGGTCCATCTAGTCAAGGCTATGGTTTTTCCAGTGGTCATGTATGGATGTGAGAGTTGGATTGTGAAGAAAGCTGATCGCTGAAGAATTGATGCTTTTGAACTGTGGTGCTGGAGAAGACTCTTGAGAGTCCCTTGGGCTGCAAGGAAATCCAACCAGTCCATTCTGAAGGAGATCAACCCTGGGATTTCTTTGGAAGGAATGATGCTAAAGCTGAAACTCCAGTACTTTGGCCACTTCATGCGAAGAGTTGACTCATTGGAAAAGACTCTGATGCTGGAAGGGATTGGGGGCAGGAGGAGAAGGGGACAACAGAGGATGAGATGGCTGGATGGCATCACTGACTCGATGGACGTGAGTCTGAGTGAACTCCGGGAGTTGGTGATGGACAGGGAGGCCTGGAATGCTGCAATTCATGGGGTCGCAAAGAGTCAGACACGACTGAGTGACTGAACTGAACCCTGAGTGTGGGCTCTCTGAATGTGGTGCTGTACTGCATACATTGTCTCAGTGGGACGCCTGCTTTTTTTACTTGGGAAATATGGTACATGCTACTCCTGTCAGGTTGTTTTTGTTTAGAATATGTACCTCAGAACTTATCTTAAAGTCTGATTTTTCAGATCCTCACTTCTTAAAGATTTATGGCTAAGGGATAAAATATACTTGACTTATTAACAATTTGATACAAAAAGTACAATATAGCTACCCAAATAAATTTTTTGGGGAAAAAAGTTCATTTATCTGAATAATTTTTAATGCTGAGCCATATAGCTATTTTTGTGGTAGAAAAATGTGCTAGTCAGATTCCTACTTCATAGGCTAAGTAATTCAGAACCATTGACTGACTAAATCCTTTTTGACCACAGCTTCCCAAACTCTAAAATGCCTGAGAATCATTTTTGGGTTTTATTAAGAAGCAGATTCTGATTTGGCTGGTCTGATGATGCATAACCCAAGATTTTGCATTTGTAATAACCTTCCAGTGGATGCCTGTACTGCCCTGGTTCTCGGCTACACTTTGAATGGCATATCTCTGAGTACAAGAATTGTTAAAATCTAGGGAAGAAGATGGATGATGCTCTTGGAGAAACACACAGACTCTGTAACACTAGTCACTTACCTCCCATAACAGTTGAATGCCCTCACAAATGCTGGGCTCCCTCTGGGCAATGAAATTCCAATTTCTGACCTTATATTGAAACAATTTAGAAAAGAAGCTTAGAATGTTTTAGTGGGAATGGGGGAATTGAAAATGAGAAATGAAAGTGAAATTGAAAACAAAAAGAAGTATCAGGGAAAAGGAGAAGGGAAGATATTAAATCCAAGATCCCTTGGATACAACCAACTGTAAGCCCAGGACACTGCTCTCCCTCTTTGCAAACTTAGCTAAGGATCACAATGTGGACTTTGTTAAGTGACTGAACATCAGTACTTAAAGCTCCAGACAAGAGGAAGCCCAGAGGTCTATAATGAAAACATTCCATGGCTGCTCGGGCCCCTAAGCTCTGCAAAGAATGGATTACTGTCAAGGGATGTGTCAAAGGGCTTATGTTTAGGGCAATGGGATTATTGTACTTAATAAAGTTCCAGAGGGCTAGAGGTTGACTTCTTAAAATGACTGGGAAGACATTGGTGCTTCTTAAGAAAGAAGGCTAGGAGATAGATAGGCTAGAGGCCTCTGTAAATACATGGCATTGTCATCTGCTGAGATTCCAAACATGGGGTCCATGAACATTCCTCAGGGATCTAGATTCCTAAAATTGGCACATGCATGCACACTTAGGCATTTCTGATAGCAGAGTCTACACATCTCTTTATGGTATCAGAATGAGTCCATTCATTTCCTGCTTTTATTCTTCCTTCATAAATTCTATGTTTCTATCTATTAACAACTAATCAATGCCATCCTGACCCTTCAGCTTACCCCTGCTCTGGGACATCTGTTACCAGAAAACTTCTGTTAGTAGAAAACTTCTATTCTCTTTGCCAAAAATTGATTTCCAGAATTCTGCTCTATGCTCAAATGTTCTCCAAATGATAATCACGTCAGACCACTTGGAGATGACATTAGCACATCCCTCTGAAAGTTTGGACCTTGAGACATCACTTGCTGAGAAAGGCAAGATTAAAGTGGAAAGACTAAGTGAAGAAGAACTGACCAGATTAATGAGAAAGAATATGAACACTGACTCTCCCCTGCATCTTCCATCCTTATTCCCCTGTTCCTGTGCCTCTTAAAAACAGATTTTTTCTTT
This sequence comes from Cephalophus harveyi, assembly GCA_006410635.1. Classification (NCBI taxonomy): domain Eukaryota; kingdom Metazoa; phylum Chordata; class Mammalia; order Artiodactyla; family Bovidae; genus Cephalophus; species Cephalophus harveyi. The sequence continues at coordinate 533,695 of SJYT01068310.1, read as the reverse complement.
ATTTGAAAGGAAATTGCTCAAGTACTTTTCTTATAAAAAGCGGGAGTCTCTTACTGTGAACTAGAGTTAAAAATGGTACTTAACCATAAAAATATTTAATATTAACTATTCTCACAAATGCAAATGATGGTTGCTTCAAAATACTGACCCCTGAAAAAGTCATGTATTCACATAGTGAATAGTATAGGCTCAAGAAAAATCTGTCATAATATGAAATATAGCACACATGGAATGCATTTCCCATTGAAGACAATATTTCTTTCTTACACAAATGTTTCACTTGCCACTGAAGTAAACGGAAGTTCATGAAGGTTGGCCAAACAAGGAGTTCATTTTTTAACACTGTAGAGAACAAAGTGTGTTCTACTGCCAATTACCCTTCGCTGTAAAGGCTACCACATCTCAAGGGCACAGGCAGGGGTCAAAGTGATATATGTGCTCCTCTAAGAAACAAAAAGCATGAAGTGACAGCGACACTGTCAATATACTTTTACCACTACATAAAAACAAAGAGCACAGGTTAACATGAGTACAAATTTAGAGAGAGAGAGAGGGCGGGGGGGAGAGATTGTGATAGAAAATAAATTGTTTTTAGGACTCTTTCCCTCATATTAACTACAAAACGGTAACATGCTGATCATGAGCCAAAATGTATTCAGAATGTCTTGTCGTGTCTACTACACAAATAGTACTAAGTTGATTTCAACTTAAATTCAACCCCACTCAATAATCTGGATTGGTTTAATAGGCTACATGATCCCCAACAGCATTTTAGAAACTGAAAAAGCTCAAACAACCTGTTGTTATTTTGGTTAAAATGGAAGACCATCATATGTATTATCTTAAAATTGAATTTTATTGATATATGAAAATGCCATATAGATATATATATAAAAAATTTTAAACAGTGAATCACTTCCCTGAGTCTCAAAGATATCACTGCTCTACTTAACAGTACATTCCAAAAGCCTGTTTAATTAAAATCATCACATGTCACAGGTAACATTGTAATTGTCCCTTTTCAGAAATATATTTACACTTTAGGTATCCCAACAGCCTTTAATCAAGGCTGCTCTTTCCCAATCTTATTCTTCTAAAAAATATTTCTTAAAATTTCATATTTCCTTTTCTTTTTATATCCCATCACTTTACTTTTTTTTTTTACAACATAGTATTTCTTTATATTCTCAGAATTAGATTAGGAGTTTCAAGCTTCATTCAAATTTTTTTAGCACTGAGATAATAAACTTTCTAGACTTCTAGCAGTAATACTAGATGCCAAAATACATGGAACTATACCAAAGTTTTGAATTAATATAAATAAGAAGTCTAGCATTCTATTCCAGAGAAGGTGATGGCACACCACTCCAGTGTTCTTGCCTGGAAAATCCCATGGACGGAGGAGCCTGCTTGGCTACAGTCCATGGGATCACAAAGAGTTGGAAACAACTGAACAACTAACACTTCACTTTACTTGAGTTGCTTCAGTCATGTCCAACTCTTTGCAACCCTATGGACTGTAGCCCACCAGGCCCTTCTGTCTATGAGATTCTCCAGGCAAGATACTAAAATGGATTGCAATTTCCTTCTCCAGGGGATCCTTCTGACCCAGGGATCAAACCTGTGTCTCTTCTGTAACCTGCATTGGCAGGTGTGTTCTTTATTATTACTGCCACTTGGTATATATGTATACAAAAGCTTTCTTACTATGCTTGATAAAGGCTTCAGAAAGAACTTCAAAAAGAAAAAGAGATGAAAAAAATGGAAAACATAAAGTAAATGAAATGAGAACACTGAAAAAGAAAAAGAAAAAGTGAAACAAACCAGATAAAAGTAAAAGATCATCAAAGAGTGCAGTTGATTTTAAACATGGCTATTCACTAGAAATAGACCTGGAACTATAGACAAAAAATGCAATACCAAGGCATTTATGTTTTTAAAAAAATCCAAGATAATTCTAATATACATCTGGGTTTTTAAAAATGACTACAAGTTTTTCTATTAAATGGTAGCTTTAGTGATATAGAATTCTATTATTTTCTGTTGATCAATCATGAAACAATGGTATCAGTGAAAAATAATTGCATAATCACAATAGTAAAAGATGTTTATCAGTTTTCACATTTAATAGCCAGGTGATTTTTTTTTAATTACAATTGTAAGTCAAATGGAAACATGAAATTTGGAAATTGATGTCTGGCTCCAGGTGAGTGATCACACGATCGTGATTATCTGGGTCATGAAGATCTTTTTTGTACAGTTCTTCTGTGCATTCTTGCCCTCTCTTCTTAATATCTTTTGCTTCTTTTAGGTCCATACCATTTCTTCCCTTTATCGAGTCCATCTTTGCATGAAATGTTCCCTTGGTATCTCTGATTTTCTTGAAGAGATCTCTAGTCTTTACCATTCTGTTGTTTTCCTCTATTTCTTTGCATTGATGGCTGAGGAAGGCTTTCTTATCTCTTCTTACTATTCTTTGAAACTCTGCATTCAAATGGGTATATCTTTCCTTTTCTCCTTTGCTTTTTGCCTCTCTTCTTTTCACAGCCATTTGTAAGCCCTCCCCAGACAGCCATTTTGCCTTTTTGCTTTTCTTTTTCACAGGGATGGTCTTGATCCCTGTCTCTGGTACAATGTCATGAACCTCCATCCATAGTTCATCAGACACTCTGTCTATCAGATCTAGTCCCTTAAATCTATTTCTGACTTCCAATGTATAATCATAAGGGATTTGATTTAGGTCATACCTGACTGGTCTAGTGGTTTTCCCTACTTTCTTCAATTTAAGTCTGAGTTTGGCAATAAGGAGCTCATAATCTGAGCCACAGTCAGCTCCTGGTCTTGTTTTTGCTGACTATATAGAGCTTCTCCATCTTTGGCTGCAAAGAATATAGTCAATCTGATTTCGGTGTTGACCATCTGGTGATGTCGATGTGTAGAGTCTTCTCCTGTGTTGTTGGAAGAGGGGTTTTCTATGACCAGTGCATTCTCTTGGCAAAACTCTATTAGCCTTTGCCCTGCTTCATTTTATACTCTAAGGCCAAATTTGCCTGTTACTCCAGGTATTTCTTGACTTCCTACTTTTGCATTCAAGTCCCCTATAATGAAAAAGACATCTTTTTTGGGTGTTAGTTCTGAAAGGTCTTGTAGGTCTTCATAGAACCGTTCAACTTCAGCTTCTTCAGTTCATTCTTGCCTACTCCTGTTTGACCACTTCCAATTTGCCTTGATTCATGGACCTAACATTCCAGGTTCCTATGCAATATTGCTCTTTACAGCATCAGACCTTGTTTCTATCACTACTCACATCCACAACTGGGTATTGTTTTCGCTTTGGCTCCATCCCTTCATTCTTTCTGGAGTTATTTCTCCACTGATCTCCTGTAGCATATTGGGCACCTACTGACCTGGAGAGTTCCTCTTTCAGTATCCTATCATTTTGCCTTTTCATACTGTTCATGGGGTTCTCAAGGCAAGAATACTGAAGTGACTTGCCATGACAACAATCAAAAATCTGATGGACCTTTCAAAATATTGTAAAAGGAAAAGTAAAGCTGCTATGGGAGGCAAACCAGAGGGTTGCCTGATCAAGCCTGAACTTTGGTGCAGATCCCACCACAAGTGTCTTTTAAAGGGAGACCAGAAGGGTGGGTGGGAGTTGGCTGGGGAGGGAAAACTGTCCAATAAGTGTTCCAGAGATAAGAGAATATGAGCTATTTGGGGAAACAGGAAGAGTGGGGGACAGGAGATGGATATGTGGTGACAGCTCGTGCTCTAGGGGGACTCTTGGGCCACTGTAAGAATTTAGGACTTTAGCCTAAGAGCACTAAAAAGTTATAGGAATTTCCAACAGAGCAGGGATAGAATAAGGTTTGCTTTTTCGTTTGTTTATAATTTTTCTTTTTAAAAATTTTTGGCTGTTCTGGGTCTTCATTGCTGCACGAAGGCTTTCTCTAGGTGGGGAAAGTAGGGGCTACGCTCTGGTTGGTGTGTGGGCTTCTCATTGCCTTGGCTTCTCTTGCTGGGGAGCATAGACTCTAGGGCACGTGGGCTTCAGTAGTTGTGGTGCACAGGCTTAGTTGGCCCTTGCAGACCAGGGATTGAATCCGTGACCTTATACCAGTCTGCACTGGCAGGTGGACTGTTAACCACTGAACCAGCAGGAAGGCCCAAGATTTGCTCTTTGACCAGATGGCTCAGGCTGCCACACTAAGAACGCTGGAGACAGAGTTATCACAAAGTAGGAAGTCATTTGGATGAAGATGATGCTGGAGGGGACTAGGGTGGTGACAATGGGGTGAGAAAAGTGAGTACATTCCAGACATGTTTAAAGGATGCAATCACAGAGCCTACCGTCTTACTTGGGTTTCTCTTACCTTGGAAGTGGGGTATCTCTTCACGGCTGCCCCAGCAAAGTGCAGCTGCCGCCCCTGACCTTGGACGTGGGGTAGCTCCTCTCCGCGGCTCCTGTGCGATTGCACAGCCGCCGGCTCCTGCAGCTAACCCAAGTAGGACGGTAAGCGCTGAGAGAGGGCATCAGAGGGCAGACAGACTGAAACCACAATCGCAGACAACTAGCCAATCTAATCACAGGGACCACAGCTTGTCTAATTCAACGAAACTAAGCCACCCAAGATGGACAGGTCATGCTGGAGAGGTCCTACAGAATGTGGTTCACTGAAGAAGGAAATGGCAAACTACTTCAGGATTCCTGCCTTGAGAACCCCATGAACATCATAAAAAGGCAGAAAGATAGGACACTGAAAGATGAATTCAGTAGATTGGTAGGTGCCCAATATGCTACTGGAGATCAGTGGAGAGAGAACTCCAGAAAGAATGCAGAGATGGAGCCAAAGCAAAAACACCACCTTGTTGTGGATGTGAGTGGTGATAGAAACAAGGTCTGATGTTGTAAAGAGCAATATTGCATAGGAACCTAGAATGTTAGGTCCATGAATCAAGGCAAATTGGAAGTGGTCAAACAGGAGATGGCAGGAGTGAACGTCGACATTCTAGGAATCAGTGAACTAAGATTGAATAAAATGGGTGAATTTAACTCAGATGACCATTGTCTCTACTACTGTGGGCAAGAATTCCTTAGAAGAAATGGAGTAGACATCATGTTCAACAAAAGAGTCCAAAATGCAGTATTTGGATGCAATCTCAAAAATGACAGAATGATCTCTGTTCGTTTCCAAGGCAAATCATTCAGTATCACAGTAATCCAAGTCTATGCCCCAACCGATAGTACTGAAGAAGCTGAAGTTGAACGGTTCTATGAAGACCTACAAGACCTTTCAGAACTAACATCCAAAAAAGATGTCCTTCTCTTTATAGGGGACAGGAATGCAAAAGTAGGAAGTCAAGAAATACCTGGAGTAATAGGCAAATTTGTCCTTAGAGTACAAAGTGAAGCAGGGCAAAGGCTAATAGAGTTTTGCCAAGAGAACACACCAGCCATAGCAAACACCCTCTTCCAACAACACAAGAGAAGATTCTACACATCGACATCACCAGATGGTCAACACCAAAATCAGATTGACTATATTCTTTGCAGCCAAAGATGGAGAAGCTCTATACAGTCAGCAAAGACAAGACCGGGAGCTGACTGTGGCTCAGATTATGAGCTCCTTATTGCCAAACTCAGACTTAAATTGAAGAAAGTAGGGAAAACCACTAGACCATTTAGGTATGACCTAAATCAAATCCCTTATGATTATACATTGGAAGTCAGAAATAGATTTAAGGGACTAGATCTGATAGACAGAGTGTCTGATGAACTATGGATGGAGGTTCATGACATTGTACCGGAGACAGGGATCAAGACCATCCCTGTGGAAAAGAAAAGCAAAAAGACAAAATGGCTGTCTGGGGAGGCCTTACAAATAGCTGTGGAAAGAAGAGAAGTGAAAAGCAAAGGAGAAAAGGAAAGATATACCCATTTGAATGCAGGGTTCCAAAGAATAGCAAGGAGAGATAAGAAAGCTTTTCTCAGTGATCAATGCAAAGAAATAGAGGAGAACAATAGAAGAGGAAAGACTAGAGATCTCTTCAAGAAAATTAGAGATACCAAGGGAACTTTTCGTGCAAAGATGGGCTCAATAAAGGCAGAAATGGTAAGGGACCTAACAGACGCAGAAGATATTAAGAAGAGGTGGCAAGAATGCACAGAAGAACTGTACAAAAAAGATCTTCATGACCCAGATAGTCACGCTGGTGTGATCACTCACCTAGAGCCAGACATCCTGGAAGGCGAAGTCAAGTGGACCTTAGGAAGTATCACTATGAATAAAGCAAGTGGAGGTGACGGAATTCCAGTTGAGCTATTTCAAATCCTGAAAGATGATGCTGTGAAAGTGCTACACTCAATATGTCAGCAAATTTGGAAAACTCAGCAGTGGCCACAGGACTGGAAAAGGTCACTTTTCACTCCAATCCCAAAGAAAGGCAATGCCAAAGAGTGCTCAAACTATCGCACAATTGCACTCATCTCACACACTGGAAAGTAATGCTCAAAATTCTCCAAGCCAGGCTTCAGCAGTATATGAACCGTGAACTTCCAGATGTTCAAGCTGGTTTTAGAAAAGGCAGAGGAACCCGAGATCAAATTGTCAATATCTGCTGGATCATCAAAACAGCAAGAGAGTTCCAGAAAAGCATCTCAGTTCAGTTCAGTTCAGTCGCTCAGTCATGTCTGACTCTTTGCAACCCCATGAATCACAGTACGCCAGGCCTCCCTGTCCATCACCAACTCCTGGAGTTCACTCAGACTCACATCCATCGAGTCAGTGATGCCATCCAGCCATCTCATCCTCTGTTGTCCACTTCTCCTCATGCCCCCAAAGTTATGACCAACCTAGATAGCATATTCAAAAGCAGAGACATTACTTTGTCAACAAAGGTCAGTCTAGTCAAGGCTATGGTTTTTCCAGTGGTCATGTATGGATGTGAGAGTTGGACTGTGAAGAAAGCTGAGCGCCGAAGAATTGATGCTTTTGAACTGTGGTGTTGGAGAAGACTCTTGAGAGTCCCTTGGACTGCAAGGAGATCCAACCAGTTCATTCTGAAGGAGATCAGCCCTGGGATTTCTTGGGAAGGAATGATGCTGAAGCTGAAACTCCAGTACTTTGGCCACCTCATGCAAAAAGTTGACTCATTGGAAAAGACTCATGCAAAGAAAAGCATCTACTTCTGCTTTATTGACTATGCCAAAGCCTTTGTGTGGATCATAACAAACTGTGGAAAATTCTTTGAGAGATGGGAATCCCAGACCACCTGACCTGCCTCCTGAGAAATCTGTATGCAGGTCAAGAAGCAACAGTTAGAACTGGACATGGAACAACAGACTGGTTCCAAATAGGAAAAGGAGTACGTCAAGGCTGTATATTGTCACCCTGCTTATTTAACTTATATGCAGAGTACACCATGAGAAATGCTGGGCTGGAGGAAGCACAAGCTGGAATCAAGATTGCCAGGAGAAATATCACTAACTTTTGATATGTAGATGACCCTACCCTTATGGCAGAAAGTGAAGAAGAACTAAAGAGCCTCTTGATGAAAGTGAAAGAGGAGAGTGAAAAAGTTGGCTTAAAACTCAACATTCAGAAAATGAAGATCATGGCATCTGGTCCCATCACTTCATGGCAAATAGATGGGGAAACAGTGGAAACAGTGGCTGACTTTCTTTTTCTGGGCTCCAAAATCACTGCAGATGGTGATGGCAGCCATGAAATTAAAAGATCCTTACTCCTTGGAAGGAAACTTATGACCAACCTAGATAGCATATTGAAAAGCAGAGACATTACTTTGCCAACAAAGGTCCGCCTAAGCAAGGCTATGGTTTTTCCAGTAGTCATGTATGGATTTGAGAGTTGGGCTATAAAGACAGCTGAGCGCTGAAGAATTGATGCTTTTGAACTGCGGTGTTGGAGAAGACTCTTGAGAGTCCATTGGACTGCAAGGAGATCCAACAAGTCCATCCTAAGGGAAATCAGTCCTGGGTGTTCACTGGAAGGACTGATGCTATAGCCGAAACGCCAATATTTTGGCCACCTGATGTGAAGCGCTGACTCATTTGAAAAGACCCTGACAGAGGATGAGATGGTTATATGTCATTGCCGACTCAACAGACATAAGTTTGAGTAAACTCCGTGAGTTGGTGATGGATAGGGAGGCCTGGAGTGCTGCATTTCATGGGGTTGCAAAGAGTCAGAGATGACTGAGCGACTTAACTGAACTGAACTGAATCACAGGGCACTGGATGATACCATCACAGAACACTGCAGAGCTGGGAAGGGTGGCCCCAGACATTTCTTTGTTTAGCTGAGTGGATGGATGGAGTGCAGGAGCAGGCCTCGGGGCAGACGAGACCTCCAGGGAAGTTGCCATCACCACTCCTCTCCCTCCTCCTATTGCTCTCCCTGGACCATCTCAGTGGCTTTGCTCTGGACCACTAGCTCTTCCAGGGCCAGAGAAGCTCCCCCCACATATCTCCGCACTGGCAGGGGCACCTGTGCCAAAAATAGGGAACTGCAAATAAGGCCAGATAACCATGCAGGAAACCATCTTTGTTTTTCGAGGGTGGGTCAAAGTGGTGGTAGAGATACCAGGAACCCAGCTGTGTGGTTTGGAGTCATGAGGAAGATAAGAGTCTGTCAGGGTTTCATCACTGCAGAGACAGAAAAAACAACTGTGTTCATGTGATGAAGGCCAGGAAAATCCCTCCATGACAAACCAGGCTCCCTCCTCAAATGCTGGGCTGTTTCACACAGGGTCTCTGGGCAGTGGAGTTCGAAGCTAAGAGGCTCCGGGCAATCACTAGTGACAGACAACTGTTGCCCAAGGAGAGGGGTGTCCCCACCCCTGATTATAGTGACAGTGAAAGCTGGTTTGATCTGAAGCACTGCTATCAAGGGGGAGCTGGGCCCCATGCCCCAGGGCTGGGACCCAGGGTACCAGGTGCAAGATTAGGGAAGCCAGCTGGGATGGGGCAGAGGTTGGGCTGTAGACAGAATAGGCAGGCCTCCAACTTGAGCTTTAAAGATTTTTAAAAACTTTTCTTTAGAGCAATTTTAGGCTCACAGCAACCTTGAGAGGAAAGTATAGAGATTTCCCATATATCTGTCCTACATCTGGGCAGCTTCCCCAATGAACCAGACCTACACGTTAGTCACTAATGATGAGCCTGCACTGACACATTAGTCCAGTTCAGTTCAGTCGCTCAGTCATGTCCGACTCTTTGTGACCCCATGGACTGCAGCACACCAGGCCTCCTTGTCCATCACCAGCTTCTGGAGTTTACTCAAGCTCATGTCCATTGAGTTGGTGATGCCATCTAACCATCTCATCCTCTGTCAACTCCTTCTCTTCCTGCCTCAATCTTTCCCAGCATCAGGGTCTTTTTAAATGAGTCAGTTCTTTGCATCAGGTGGCTAAAGTATTGGAGTTTCAGTTTCAGCATCAGTACTTCCAATGACTATTCAGAACTAATTTCCTTTAGAATGGACTGGTTGGATCTCCTTGCAGTCCAAGGGACTCTCAAGAGTCTCCTCCAACACCACAGTTCAAAAGCATCAATTCTTCTGTGCTCAGCTTTCCTTATAGTCCAACTCTCACATCCATACACGACTACTGGAAAAACCACAGCTTTGACTAGACAGACCTTCATCAGCAGAGTAATGTCTTTGCTTTTTAATATGCTGTCTAGGTTGGTCATAACTATTCTTCCAAGGAGAAAGCATCTTTTAATTTCATGGCTGCAGTCACCATCTGCAGTGGAGCCCAAGAAAATGAAGTTTGTCACTGTATCCACTGTTTCCCCATTTATTTACCATGAAGTGATGGGAACAGATGCCATGATCCTAGTTTTTTGAATGTTGAGTTCTAAGCCAATTTTTTCACTCTTCTCTTTCACTTTCATCAAAAGGCTCATTAGTTCTTCCTCACTGTCTCCCATAAGGGTGGTGTCATCTGCATATCTGAGGTTATTGATATTTCTCCCAGCAATCTTGATTCCCGCTTGTGTTTCATCCAGTCCAGCATTTCTCATGAAGTACTCTGCATATATGTTAAATAATCAGGGTGACAATATACAGCCTTGATGTACTCCTTTCCCGATTTGGAACCAGTGTGTTGCTCCATGTCCAGTTCTAACTGTTGCTTCTTGACCTGCATACAGATTTCTCNGATTCCCGCTTGTGTTTCATCCAGTCCAGCATTTCTCATGAAGTACTCTGCATATATGTTAAATAATCAGGGTGACAATATACAGCCTTGATGTACTCCTTTCCCGATTTGGAACCAGTGTGTTGCTCCATGTCCAGTTCTAACTGTTGCTTCTTGACCTGCATACAGATTTCTCAGGAGGCAGGTCAGGTGGTCTGGGAGTCCCATCTCTCGAAGAATTTTCTGCAGTTTGTTGTGATCCACAGTCAAAGGCTTTGGTGGAGTAAATAAGGCAGAATTAGATGCTTTTCTGGAACTCTCTTGCTTTTTCAATGATCCAGTGGATGTTGGCAACTTAATCTCTGGTTTCTCTGCTTTTTCTAAATCCAGCTTGAACATCTGGAAGTTCATGGTTCATGTACTGTTGAAGCCTTGCTTGGAGAATTTTGAGCATTAATTTGCTGGTGTGTGAGATGAGTGCAATTGTACGGTAGTTTGAGCATTCTTTGGCATTGCCTTTCTTTGGGATTGGAATGAAAACTGATCTTTTCCAGTCCTGTGGCCACTGCTGAGTTTTCCAAATTTGCTGACATATTGAGTGTAGCACTTTCACAGCATCATCTTTCAGGATTTGAAATAGCTCAACTAGAATGCCATCACCTCCACTAGCTTTGTTTGTAGTGATACTTCCTAAGGCCCACTTGACTTCGCCTTTCAGGATGTCTGGCTCTAGGTGAGTGATCACACCATCATGACTATCTGAGTCAGGAAGATCTTTTTTGTACAGTTCTTCTGTGTATTCTTGCCACCTCTTCTTAATATCTTCTGCTTCTGTTAGGTCCATACCATTTCTGTCCTTTATTGAGCCCATCTTTGCATGAAATGTTCCCTTGGTATCTCTAATTTTCTTGAAGAGATCTCTATTCTTTCCCATTTTGTTGTTTTCCTCTCTTTCTTTAAAGTGATTGCTGAGGAAGTCTTTTTTAAATCTCTCCTTGCTATTCTTTGGAACTTTGCATTCAGATGCTTATATCTTTCCTTTTCTCCTTTGCTTTTCACTTCTCTTCTTTTCACAGCCATTTGTAAGGCCTCCTCAGACAGCCATTTTGCCTTTTTGCATTTTGTTTTCTTAGGGATTGTCTTGATCCCTGTGTCCTGTACAATGTCATGAACCTCCATCCATAGTTCATCAGACACTCTGTCTATCAGATCTAGTCCCTTAAATCTATTTCTGACTTCCAATGTATAATCATAAGGGATTTGATTTAGGTCATACCTGAATGGTCTAGTGGTTTTCCCTACTTTCTTCAATTTAAGTCTGAGTTTGGCAATAAGGAGTTCATGATCTGAGCCACAGTCAGCTCCCGGTCTTATTTTTGCTGACTGTATAGAGCTTCTCCATCTTTGGCTGCAAAGAATATAGTCAATCTGATTTCGGTGTTGACCATCTGGTGATGTCGATGTGTAGAGTCTTCTCTTGTGTTGTTGGAAGAGGGTGTTTGCTATGGCTGGTGCGTTCTCTTGGCAAAACTCTATTAGCCTTTGCCCTGCTTCATTTTGTACTCTAAGGCCAAATTTGCCTGTTACTCCAGGCATTTCTTGACTTCCTACTTTTGCATTCCTGTCCCCTATAAAGAGAAGGACATCTTTTTTGGGTGTTAGTTCTGAAAGGTCTTGTAGGTCTTCATAGAACCGTTCAACTTCAGCTTCTTCAGCATTACTAGTTGGGGCATAGACTTGGATTACCGTGATATTGAATGATTTGCCTTGGAAACGAACAGAGATCATTCCTTCATTTTTGAGACTGCATCCAACTACTGCATTTTGGACTCTTTTGTTGAACATGATGTCTACTCCATTTCTTCTAAGGGATTCCTGCCCACAGTAATAGAGATAATGGTCATCTGAGTTAAATTCACCCATTTTATTCCATCTTAGTTCACTGATTCCTAGAATGTCGATATTCACTCTTGCCATCTCCTGTTTGACCACTTCCAATTTGCCTTGATTCATGGACCTAACATTCTAGGTTCCTATGCAATATTGCTCTTTACAGCATTGGACCTTGCTTCTATCACCAGTCACGTCCACAACTGGGTATTGTTTTTGCTTTGGCTCCACCCCTTCATTCTTTCTGGAGTTATTTCTCCACTGATCTCCTGTACCATTTGGGCACCTACCGACCTGGGGAGTTCCTCTTTCAGTGTCTATCACTTTGCCTTTTCATACTGTTCATGGGGTTCTCAAGGCAAGAAAACTGAAGTGGTTTGCCATTCCCTTCTCCAGTGGACCACATTCTGTCAGACCTCTCCACCATGACCCAACTGTCTTGGGTGGCCCCACTTGGCATGGCTCAGAGCCATGTTCAGTAAATCTTTAATCCAATTTTCTGTTGAGCGGCAGGACTGTGTTCCCTCCCTGTTATTTGACCTGAGGCCAAACTATGGTTGAGGTAATTAAGATACTGGTGACCTCCTTCAAAAGGTCCCATGCACATACTGCTACACTCAGTGCCCCCAACCCTGCAGCCGGCCACCGTCAACCCACGCCTCTGTCAGAGACTCCTGGACATTCATGGACAAATCTGGGTCAGTCTCTTGTGGGGTCGCTACTCCCTTCTCCTATGTCCTGGTGTGCACAAGTTTCTGTTTGTGCCCTCCAAGAGTCTGTTTCCCTAGTCCCGTGTAAGTTCTGGTGGCTCAATGGTGCGGTTAATGGCAACCTCCTCCAAGAGGGCTTTTGCCACACCCAGGTCTGCTGCACCCAGGGCCCCTGCCCCTGTAGCAGGCCACTGCTGACCTGTATCTCCTCAGGAGACACTCAAACGCAGTTCTGTCTCAGTCTCTGTGGGGTCTCTTGGTCCTGGCACACACAAGGTTTGAGTCCTCTGAGTGTCTCTGGCAGATATGGGGTTTGATTCTAAACATCGTTTTGACCCTTCTACCATCTTGCTGGGGCTTCTGCTTTGCCCTTGGACATGGGGTGTCTCCTCAAGTCACTCCAGCATGTGCAACCACAGCTCCAGTGCTGGAAAAGAGACTTAGAGGTTCAGTTCAGTTCAGAGCAGTCACTCAGTCGTGTCCGACTCTTTGTGACCCCATGAATCGCAGCACGTCAAGCTTCCCTGTCCATCACCAACTCCCAGAGTTCACTCAAACTCATGTCCATTGAGTCAGTGATGCTATGCAGCCATCTCATCCTCTGTTTTTCCCTTCTCCTCCTGCCCCCAATCCCTCCCAGCATCAGAGTCTTTTCCAATGAGTCAACACTTTGCATGAGGGGGCCAAAGTACTGGAGTCTCAGCTTCAGCATCAGTCCTTCCAATGAACACCCAGGACTGATCTCCTTTAGAATGGACTTATTGGATCTCCTTGCAGTCCAAGGGACTCTCAAGAGTCTTCTCCAACACCACAGTTCAAAAGCATCAATTCTATGGAGCTCAGCTTTCTTCACAGTCCAACTCTCACATCCATACATGACCACTGGAAAAACCATAGCCTTGACTACATGGACCTTTGTTGGCAAAGTAATGTCTCTGCTTTTGAATATGCTATCCATGTTGGTCATAACTTTCCTTCCAAAGAGTAAATGTCTTTTAATTTCATGGCTGCAATCACCATCTGCAGTTATTTTGGAGCCCAAAAAATAAAGTCTGACACTGTTTCCACTGTTTTCCCATCTATTTCCCATGAAATGATGGGACCAGATGCCATGATCTTCGTTTTCTGAATGCTGAGATTTAAGCCAACTTTTTCACTCTCCTCTTTCACTTTCATCAAGAGGCTTTTTAGTTCTTCTTCACTTTCTGCCATAAGGGTGGTGTCATCTGCATATCTGAAGTTATTGATATTTCTCCCAGCAATCTTGATTCCAGCTTGTGCTTCTTCCACTGTCTCCCAAAGTCCATAGTCTAAATTAGGGTTCACGCTTGGTGTTGTACATTCTGGGTTTGGACAAATGTCTAATGGTATGTATCCACCATTACAGTATCACAGCAGCTGCAAAAATCCTCTGTGACCCACTTATTCATTTCTTTCCTAACCTTTGGCTATCACTGATCTTTTTACTGTCTCCATGGTTTTCCCTTTTCCAGAATGTCGTATGGTTGGAATCACACAGTATGTAACCTTTTCAGATTGGCTTCTTTCATTAGTAATATGCATTTAAGTTTCTTCTGTGTCTTTTCACGTTTTGATAACTAATCTTTTTTTTTTTTTTTGGTACTGAGTGATACTCCACTGTCTGAATGTATCCCAGCTTATTTATCCATTCACTTGCTGAAGAGCGGGCTTCCTTGGTGGCTCAGCTTGTAAAGAATCTGCCTGAAATGCAGGAGACCTGGGTTCGATCCCTGGGTTGGAAAGATCTCCTGGAGAAGGGGAAGGCTACCCACTCCAATATTCTGGCCTGGAGAATTCCATGGACTGTATAATCCATGGGGTCACAAAGAGTTGGACACAACTGAGTGACTTTCACTTTCACATTCACTTTACTGAAGAACATCTTGTTCACTTCCAAGTTTGGGCAACTCTAAATGAAGCTGCTATAAACATCTATATGCAGGTTTTTGTGTGGACGTAAGTTTTTACCTCCTTTGGAGGAAACCACCAAACTGTCTTAAGTGGCTGTACCATTTTGCAGTCCCATCAGCAGTGAATAAACTTTCCTACTGTTCCACATCTTCACCAGCACTTGGTGGTGTCAATGTTCTGGATTTTGACCATTGTAATAGGCATGTAATGATGTTTTGGCCATTCTAATAGGTGTGTAAAACTGTTGTTTTAATATGCATTTCCCTGATGACTTATCTTCTTTGGTGAGGCATCTGTTAAAGTCTGATTTATTTTTTAATCAGGTTGTTCATTTTTTTATTGTTGAGTTTGAAGAGTTTCTTTGAGTATTTTGTACAATAGTTTTTTATCAAATGCATCTTTTGCAAATATTTTCTCCCACTCTGTGGCTTGTCCTTTCATTCTCTTAACATTGTCTTTCACAGAGCAGATATTTTTTAATTTTAATGGAGTCCAACCTATCAGTTTTTTCTTCCATGGATTGTACCTTTGGTGGCATGCACCTAAAAAGGCATCACCACACCTAAGTCATCTAGACTTTCTCTTGTGTTACCTTCCAGGAATTTGATAGTTTTGCATTTTATACCAAGATCTACAGAATGATCCACTTTGAGTCAATTTTTGTGAAGGATATAAAGTCTTTGTCTAGATTCAATTTGTGCAGCACCATTTGTGAAAAAACTATCTTTGCTCCATTGTATTGCATTTGCTCCTTTGTCAAAGATCAACTGACTATATCTCTGTGGGTCTATTAAGCTCTGTATTCTAGTCCATTGATCTATTTGTCTGTTCTTTCACCAATACTGTACTGTCTTGATTATTGTAGTTTTTATAGTGAGTCAAAATTAAGTGGTGTTGGTCCTCCAACTTGTTTTTCTTCAATATTGTGTTGACTATTCTAGGTCTTTTGCTTCTCCATATTAATTTCAGAATTATTTTGGTGATATCCACAAAATAACTTACTGGGATTTTGATTGGGATGGGATTGACTCTATAGATCAGTTTGGGAAGATCTGACATCTTTACAAGATTGAGTATGTCTGCCCATGAATATGGAATATCTCTCCATATATTTAGTTTTTTTTTTATTTTGTTCATCAGAGTTTTCCCTATGTAGGTCTTGTACATATTTTGTTAGCTTTATACCTAAGTGTTTCATTTGGGGGTGCTAACATAAATGATATTTCATTTTAATTTCAAATTCCACTTAGTAATTGCTAGTACACAGGAAAGTGATTTACCTTTGAATATTAATCTTATATCTTACAAATGCTGTAATTGCTTATTATTTTCAGAACAATATTTTGGGCCAGTTCTTTTGGTTTTCTACACAGATCATCATGTCAGCTACTAACAAAGACTGCTTTATTTCTTTCTTCCCAATCTGTGCACCTTTTATTTCCTTTTTTTGTCTTATTGCATAAGCTAGACCTTTCAGTATAATGTTGGAAAGGAGTACTGGGAGGGGATATCCTTATTTTGTTCCTGATCTTAGGGGGAAAGTTTCAAGTTTCTCACCATTACTATGTAGTGGTAGATCTTTTGGTAGATATTCTTTATGAATTTAAGGATCATCTTGAGTTTTTAGAATAGAGAGTTTGTCATGAAGAGAAATGTAAGGATTCAGTTGTTAGGCATAAGTACCTCTGGCTCTCAGAAACAAGGTTGGACCCGAATGCAAGAACAGAGTCTTAAGGAAGTCTGGGAAACATCTACAACTCTTGTTTATTCTTCCTATTGTAGGTCAGGATGGATCTGAGCCTCCAGCTGGGGAATGAGGAGACAGTGGCTAGCCATGAGGAAACGAGGACCTAGGAACATCACTGAGAATGCTCTCCTGTGAGACCGAAGACTGTGCTCCAGGCAAGAATTCAGAGACCCCTGGAAGGCGTCTTGGGGAGAGGCCTGGACAGACAGATCCTGTGATTGTGACTCTGATCAAAGGAATCTGAAGGCAGATGTCTGATGGAGTAGTCAGGAGAAGGGGGTGTGGAGTGCTGGGCTCAGAGGGAGCAGCCTAGTCTGGGATCCTGCACAGTCTTTGGGAACCAGAATCACTAGCTCTGGTTGGGGAGGCTGACAGAGGGATGGGAGGGAACTTAAGCCCCTTGTGGCCCCCTTTCCCATCCAAAGGATCACCATCTCACCCCACCATTGGCAGGGACCTGCCCAAGACTCGGGACGTGCTCAGCCTCTGTTCATTTTCTCAGGGGTACTGCAAAGCTCCTGCTTCTTTCTAAACTGTGGTTTTGGTGCTATCTCTAGACTGAGCTCTCTGTTACATAATTTGATTCTTTTGAATTGATAATTTCTTGAGTACAACAGAGGAAATGTTAAGCATGTGTCTTAGGGTGATTAGCATGGGAGTAGGGAAACTGACTGGACAGATAGGGTTTCTCTCATGAGATGGTCAGGCAATGAGGCCAGGTAGGGGGTGGAATTTGGTGGGAAGGCAGATGAGGAGAGCGAAGTAGATTCAGATGCATGGGGTCATCAGCCCTGGCTAGGGTCCAAGGCCATCAGGGCCTCTCCCACTGAGTGCTGCCCCAGGACCTGAGCCCCAGCACTGCTCTCTCCTTTCAGCCTGGTTGATGGGGTGGTTTTTCATGCAGCAAATTCTCCTGTGGGCTTCAGAAATTCTCTGTATCACTCTCTGTCTTCAAGGGACCACTCCCTCTGTAGCCTCAATACCCACTAAGGCAAGAGGCCCCAAAAGTGCCAGAGGGCATTCCACGTCGTCCTGATGATTACAAGATAAAACTTGACAGAGGTAATAAATCTGGTTAATTGAGGGAAGTCACAGAGGTTCTCCCCTTCACGAATCACTGCAGCCATCAAATCAGAAGATGATTGCTTCTTTGCAGGAAAGCTATGACAAACCTAGGCAATGTATTGAAAATCAGAGACATCACTCTGCCAACAAAGGTCCGTATAGTCACAGCTAAGGTCTTCCCAGTGGTCACATACTGTTGTAAGAGATGGACCATAAAGAAGGCAGAATGCCAAAGAATTGATGCCTTTGAACTGCGGTGCTGGAAAAGACTCCTGACAGTCCCTTTGATAGCAAGGAGATCAAACCAGAGTGATACTGAAGCTGAAGCTGATTTTAGGCAACTGACACAAACAGCCAACCCATTGGAAAAGTCCCCTATGCTGGGAAAGATTGAGGACAGAAGGAAAAGAGGATGTCAGAGGATGAGATGGCTGGATGGCATCACCAGTGCAATGGACATGAACTTGGGCAAGCTCTAGGAGATAGTGAGGGACAGGGAGGCCTGGTGTGCAGCAGCCCATGGGCTCACAGAGTTGGATATGACTGAGCAACTGGACAACAACAAAGGTTCTGGAACTTTCATGGACCTTCCTCTGCACAGAATGGGTCAATGGTGCTCAGTGATGTTATCTCGGCTTCAATGACCTTGGGGAAGATCACCCATGCTTTTTTTTCTAGAAGGAGGAAATGCACTCATCCTCAATGATGCCTGAGGGAGAGGAAGCGTCCATTCATGCCTTGGCCCTGAATTATCAAGAATGGAAGATAGGTCAGCTGTCCATGGCCCCAGGCCAGCTGGAACTGGTTATCATCTTCCCCAAAGGGCCATCAGGCCAAGCCCAGCACATTGACTTCTTCCTTATTCACCCCAGCCACTGCCAGAATTCCAGATGCCCAGGGCTTCCCCCACGACCTAGAACTTCATTCCTGAATTCTCTGTATGCTTCCTAATTGGACACTTGTTTGATCCTTTGGCCTTTCCTAATCCTTCCCTGCACTCTTGGGAACTCCTGGTCTAACAACAGCTCATGTTTCCTATTCTGACTCTTCCCATCATTCCTATTAAGGGTTGAATTGCATCTCCCCTCAACACAGTTCATGGACTTCTCAGATGGCTCAGTGGTAAAGAATCTGCCTACCAATGCAAGAGACACAGGAAACTTGGGTTTGATCCCTGGGTCCTAAAGATCCCCTGGAGGATGAAATGACAACCCACTCCAGTATTCTTGCCTGGAAAATCCCAAGGAGAGAGAAGACTGATGGGCTGCAGTTCATAGGACTGCAAAAAGTCAGACACAACTGAACGACTGAACAACTAAGCACACACCTACCTACCCTCAGTATGAAAAGGTAAAAAGATAGGACACTGAAAGATGAACTCACCAGGTCAGTAGGTACCCAATATGCTACTGGAGATCAGTGGAGAGAGAACTCCAGAAAGAATGAAGAGACTGAGCCAAAGCAAAACAACACCCAATTGTGGATGTGACTGGTGATGGAAGTAAAGTCCAATCCCATAAAGAGCAATACTGCATAGGAACCTGGAATGTTAGGTCCATGAATCAAGGTAAATTGGAAGTGGTCAAATAGGAGATAGCAAGAGTAAACATCAACTAAGGAATCAGTGAACTAAAATGGACTGGAATGGGTGAATTTAATTCAGATGACCATTATATCTATTACTGTGGACAAGAATCCTTTAGAAGAAATGGAGTAGCCATCATAGATAGTCAACAAGAGTCTGAAATGCAGTACTTGTATGCAATCCCAAAAATGACAGAATGATCTCTGTTCGTTTCCAAGGCAAACCATTCAATATCACAGTAATCTAAGACTATGCCCTGACCAGTAATGCTAAAAAAGCTGAAGTTGAACGGTTCTATGAAGACCTACAAATTCTTCAAGAACAAATGCCCAAAAGAGATGTCCTTTTCGTTATAAGGGACCAGAATGCAGAACTAGGAAGTCAAGAAATACTTGGAGTAACAGGCAAATTTGGCCTTGGGATATGGAATGAAGCAGGGCAAAGGCTAATAGAGTTTTGCCAAGAGAACGCACCGGTCATAGCAAACACCCTCTTCCAACAACACAAGAGAAGACTCTACACATAGACATCACCAGATGGTCAATACTGAAATCAGATTGATTATATTCTTTGCAGCCAAAGATGGAAAAGCTCTATATAGTCAGCAAAAACAAGACCAGGAGCTAACTGTGGCTCAGATCATGAACTCCTTACTGCCAAACTCAGACTTAAATTGAAGAAAGTAGGGAAAACCACTAGACCATTTAGGTATGACCTAAATCAAATCCCTTATGATTATACAGTGAAAGTCAGAAATATATTCAAGGGATTAGATATGCTAGACAGAGTGCCTGAAGAACTGTGGACAGAGGTTCATGACACTGTACAGGAGACAGGGATCAAGATCATCCCCAAGAAAATGAAATGCAAAAGGCAAAATGGTTGTCTGGGGAGGCCTTACGAACAGCTATGAAAAGAAGAGAAGTGAAAGGCAAAGGAGAAAAGGGAAGATATAAGCATTTGAATGCAGAGTTCCAAAGAATAATAAGGAGAGATAAGAAGCCTTCCTCAGTGATCAATGCAAAGAAATAGAGGACAACAATAAAAGAGGAAAGAATAGAGATCTCTTCAAGAAAATTAGTGATACCAAGGGAAATTTTCATGCAAAGATGGGCACAATAAAGGACAGAAGTGGTATGGACCTAACAGAAGCAGAAGATATTAAGAAGCGGTGGCAAGAATACACAGAAGAACTGTACAAAAAAGATCTTCCTGACCCAGATAATCACGATGGTGTGATCACTCACCTGGAGCCAGACATCCTGGAATGCGAAATCAAGTGGGCCTTAGGAAGCATCACTACGAATAAAGCAAGTGGAGGTGATGGAATTCCAGTTGAGCTATTTCAAGTCCTAAAGATGATGCTCTGAAAGTGCTGCACTCAATATGCCAACAAATTTGGAAAACTCAGCAGTGGCCAGAGGACTGGAAAAGGTCAGTTTTCAACCCAATCCCACAGAAAATCAATGCCAAAGAATGCTCAAACCGTTGTACAATTGCACTCATCTCACACCCCAGCAAAGTAATGCTCAAAATTCTCCAAGCGAGGCTTCAACAGCACATGAACCATGAACTTCCAGATGTTCAAGCTGGTTTTAGAAAAGGTAGAGGAACAAGAGATCAAGTTGCCAACATCCACTAGATCATTGAAAAAGCAAGAGTTCCAGAAAAACATCTAATTCTGCTTAATTGACTCCACCAAAGCCTTTGACTATGTGGATCACAACAAACTGTGGAAAATTCTGTGAGAGATGGGAATCTCAGACCACCTGACCTGACTCCTGAGAAATCTGTATGCAGGTCAAGAAGCAACAGTTGGACCTGGATATGCAACAACACACTAGTCCCAAATAGAAAAAGGAGTATATCAAGGCTGTATATTGTCGCCCTGCTTATTTAACTTATATGCAGAGTACATCATGAGAAATGCTGGACTGGAAGAAACACAAGCTGGAATCAAGATTGCCAGGAGAAATATCAATAACCTCAAATATGCAGATAACACTACCCTTATGGCAGAAAGCAAAGAACTAAAGAGCCTCTTGATACAAGTGAAAGAGGAGAGTGAAAAAGTTGGCTTAAAGTTCAACATTCAGAAAACTAAGATCATGGCATCTGGTCTCATCACTTCATGGCAAATAGATGGGGAAACAGTGGATACAGTGACAGAGTTTATTTTCTGGGGCTCCAAGTCACCACAGATGGTGACTACACCCATGAAATTAAAAGACACTTGCTGCTTGGAAGAAAAGTTATGACCAACCTAGACAGCATATTAAAAAACAAAGACATTGCTTTTCCAGCAAAGTCTAGTCAAAGGTCTGTCTATGGTTTTTCCAGTAGTCTTGTATGGATATGAGAGTTGGACTATAAAGAAATCTGAGCACCAAAGAATTTGATACTTTTGAACTGTCGGGCTGGAGAAGACTTGAGAGTCCCTTGAACAGCAAAGAGATCCAACCAGTCCATTCTAAAGGAAATCAGTCCTGAATATTCATTGGAACAACTGATGTTGAAGCTGAAACTCCAATACTTTGGCAACCTGATGCAAATAACTGATTCATTTGAAAAGATCCTGATGCTGGGAAAGCAGGAAGGCAGGAAGGGAAGGGGACGACAGAGCATGAGATGGTTGGATGGCATCACCAACTCAATGGACATGAGTTTGAGTAAACTCCAGGAGTTGGTGATGGACAGGGAGGCCTGGTGTGCTGCAGTCCATGAGGTCACAAAGACCATGCTCCAGTCCATGGTCGGACATGACTGAGCAACTGAACTGAACTGACTTACCCTCAATCCATATGCTGGAGTCCTAACCCCCAGGACCTCAGAATGTGTCCTTATTTGAAGACAGGCTTTTTAGAGGTAATCAATTTAAAATGAGGTCACTATGGGTCAAATGAGGTCAAAATCAACCCCTAATGCAATATAACTGGTATCCTTATAAAAAGAGGAAGTTTGGAAGCAGGCACATCCTTATAAAAAGAGGAAATTTGGAGGCAGGCACATCCTTATAAAAAGAGGAAACCTGGAGATAGACACACATACAGTGAGAACACTCTGTGACTATAAACACTATCTACAAGCCAAGGAGAGAGGCCAGGAACAGACCCTTCCTTCTTGGCCCTTGAAGGATACAGCCCTGCCAACAGCTTGGCTTTAGCCTTTGGCCTCCAGAGTTAAGGCAGATTTTAGTTGGTTGAGCTACGCAGTCTATGCTAAGGTGTTAAGGTAGCCCCAGAAAACTGTGATTCCCATCTGGCTCTGACTCAAACTTGTCCTCCCTAGAGGACACCTGCTTCCTCTGCAGCTCTCTCTGGTGAACGATTTTTTTCTCCCAATCCATCCCCTACTCATCTGAAGTTCACAGCATCAGACTCTACCTGGCTCCCTTCCATGTTCCTGGCATCTGCCAACCTTCCAATTGACTCCTGTCAATCACTGATGGCTTGAGGATCTGGCTTGCTGTCTCCTTCCCTTCACATCATTTCCAAGATTGATCCATCCAGCACCTCGGGCCCTCGACCACTCATCAGATGAGTGGCAGGGCTGTGGTTCAGAGTCTTTGTTTCCTTCTACAATCCCACAGTCGATAGGTGAAGCATCTGGATTCTGGAGTTAATCTACCTGGGGTTGATTTCTGTCACTGCCACCTAGAGCTGAGTCCTCAGGCACATCTAACCTCTCTGTGTATCAATGTCTTTACTTATAAAGTGAGAATAAGACTAGCATCTACTTTATGAAGTTGTTTTGAGGACTAAATGAGAAAAGACAAATAAGAAACTATATGCCACATAATAAACTTATAATAAATGCTAATATTGGGACTTCACTGGTAGTCTAGTGGTTAAGACTCTACGTTTCCAGTGCAGAGGGCACGGGTTCAATCCCTGGTCAGGGAACTAAGATCCTTGTACCATGGGCTCTTAGTGGTATCACATGCTGTATCATGCTTAGTATTAATATATCCTGGAAATAAAAGCAGTCTAGCAGGTAGAACTTTGTAACCCAAGAGGATGATAGCAGAATGAGAGGAACAAGCCAAGAAATTGTTTACTTGATTATATACTATATTCTTTATATACTGGTTACTTTATATATTGATGGTAGAAACAGGTATGTAATACAGACTTTCTAAGTCTCAGACAGTGACAATGCAATAAACAGAATTAACTCAGTGTATAAGTCAAAATCCAATCCATAGACAGAAATTACGTGATTTGACTTTGCTATATATACACCAGACATTAATACAATGTTATAAATTAACTCTACTTCAATAAAAGAAGTTTTTTAAATTACATGATTTATTTAACCAGAGAGAATTTGACATAAATAATTATTTAATATGAAGTTGGTAACTGAAAGTTTAAAAAGAGAGATAGAATTTAAGATGTCATGGAGGTAGCAACTGTAGGATGTAGTTACCAGCCTGAGGTCTGGGAGAACAAAGGGGAGAGTCTGGCATTATAAAAACTTAGAAATTGGGAGAAGGGACCCCATCAAGGCCAAGTTCAAATCTCCGAAGAGACAATATTGTTCAGCAAGTGCTGGTGGGGGGCAGAATTGCCCAATGAAACTGGTACTGCCAGGGCTGGAAAAAATGGCAAATAGATAGGAAACAATTGCCACTGGTGGGGTGAGGTGGAGTTCCCAAAGTGAGGCTCATTAGAACAGCGAGGAGGCAGGAAGGAGCAAGTCCTTTCTGCCTCCTCCAGCCTCACAGTGTCTCTCTTGCTTCCCCACCAACAGACACTAAGAGGGAACCAACTGAAAGAGCAGAAATGTGGTTGGGAAGTCTCAAGACTCACATGGCAACAAAGCAGAGAACAGAAGGAGCTAAGAGACAATAGCTTAATAATCAGTACAGGTGGGTTATAGATACGGGAGGAAAATAAGGAAATGGGGTGGGGTGGGTGGGAAGGGGCTGGGTTATCCAATAAAAAGATAAACTTCATAATTAATGCCAATACATGTGTACTTATAATGACAATTTTTGTCCTATGTATTTATTATGCATTTGAAGGAGATACAATTTAGAAAAGTCTTCCATAACCACCCCGCAGCACACACCCAGAAAAATACCCTGCTGGATTCCTATGACTAAGCTGATCAGGGAATCCCTTGTTTTGCTTTATTTATTTTTTAAATATTTATTTTATATTGGAGTAGGCTTCCCAAGTGGCTCAGGGGTTAAAAAAAAAATCCACCTGCCAGTGCTGGAGGCATGGGTTCGATCTCTGGGTCGGAAAAATCCCCTGGCAAAGGAAATGGCAACCCACTCCAGTGTTCTTGCCTGGAGAATCCCATGGACAAAGAAGCCTGGTGGGCTACAGTCCATTGGGTTGCAAAAGAGGTCTACAATACTGAGTGACTAAACAACAACCACAGAGTTCATTAACAGTATTGTGTTAGTTTCAAGTGTATAGCAAAGTGATTCAGTTATACATATACATGTATTTATTCTTTTTCAAATTCTTTTCCCATTTAGGTTATTACAGATTGCTGAGCAGAGTTCCCTGTACAATACAGTAGGTCTTTGTTAGTTATCTATGCCCTTGTTTCTTTTCTGAGAGCCACTGAGTGACATTCTTCCAGAATTTAAAAAGCAGATCACACCTCCCAGAGTCAAACTGTAATTGCACAGGACTAAGATGTGGTAAGCGACCTTCTAAGACATCAAGAAAGTGACAGGCTGAGGACAAAATTTTTCTAAACATGCCAGACACAGAGCTGATCTCTATAGGAAGAGCAGTATTACAAATACTTAAAAACACGAACATACCAAGTAACAATTCATAAAGGAAGAAATGTAAATGCCCCATAAATGTGAAAAAAAGTTTAACCAAGAAAATGCAATGTCATACCATTTTCTCAGTAAGAATAATAGACTGAAAAAAATACTAATATTCAGTGTTGCCAAAAGTTAGTAAAAGAAGAGGGACTCAAATTCTTGCACACTATTGGTGAGAGTATTGCAAACTTTCAGTGGGGCTACTTGTTAATAAGTATCAATAGCTTTAAGTAAAACTATGTATATATCCTTTCACCCAGATATTTCACTTCTGGGAATTTATTTGAAAGAGATACTTAAACAGAAGTACATGGGTTTGTACCAGGAAGTTTTTTTGTTTTTATTTTTGTCCATGCCATGTGGCATATGAGATCTTAGTTCCCCAATCAGGGATCAAACTTGAGCCCTCTGCATGAAAAGCATGGAGTTTTAACCACCAAATCACCAGAGAAATCCCAGGAAGTTCTTTGAAGTGCTTTTTATAGCAAAAAAGAGAAAGAAAATAAAAGAGAAAAGGAAACCATCTAAACATTAAATGAGAATGTCATAAGTTCCATAAGTTATGGAACAAACACAACCATAAAAAGATGTTCTCAATGTATTGTTAAGTAAAAATGCTGGTTGAAAAATTATATTTGATCTAATTTTGTCCCCAAATTATAAATTATGAACTATAAAAGGAAATTTATAAAATATAAAAGGAAAAGACTGGAAGAGCCTATGCTAAAAAATGTCAGATGTTTTTTCTCTCGCTAGGACTACGGGTGATTTTGGGTTACTTCTGTGCTTAGTCGTAGTTTCTAATTTTTCAACATGTATTGTGTATGAACAGGGCAAGAAAAGAAAAGCAAAAACTTACTGGTCACTGAAACTGCTAGCATACTTAAAGACAGCTATACCATCAGGAAGGACATGAGGAACCCTTGGAAGGGCAGATGGACAAGGTGATGGTTGGTGTGGATTGGAAGCCGGTAGCCTCATCTGCCTAACCAAGGAGATTCTGACACTAGAGCAGAAGTAAAAATAAAATCTCAAACTTGTTACAAACACGGCAAACATCTACATTTCAAGAATAGAGGAATTAGAGTGAACATCTGTCTAACCACATCTTGATGTCAAGAGACCCAGGAATGGTGCAGTTCTTGAGCTCCACAGGAGAAAATATGTCATCTCAAAAATTAAGAAAAAATGTTGGAAGGAACTGAAGCTTTCAAATAATTGGATTTCAAAAATAAAGGCGAATACTTCTTATCTCATGGTAAGATAAGAAGTATTGAAAATGCTGAGACAGAACTGCCTAGGTTCAAATCCTACTGTCAGCAGGACTTCAAACAAGTTACTCAGTCTCTCCATACCTCTGTTTCCTTACTTCCAAACTGGGGATGCTATGAAGGTTCAGTGGGATGATCCATGGAATGGGCTTACAGCTTGCCCCGGCAAAGTATGTGCTCCGTATACGCTTCTGCTTCATTATCCTGTATGTTTTTGTTTTAACTTATTTTTTACTTTTCTTTTTCTCCCTTCCTTTCTATAGGTCACATTCTAGAATTAATTTTGATTTGCCTATGGTGTTTTTTACTTTTCTTTTTTTCCCTTCCTTTCTATAGGTCACATTCCCTAATTAATTTTGATTTGCCTATGGTGTTTTGAATGTGTATCTTAGTACATCATTTTTAAAATTGAGTATAGTTGATTTACAAGGTTGTGTTAGTTTCTGGTGTACAGCAAAATGATTCAGTTGTATATATAAATGTGTGTATACACACATGGGCTTCTCAGGTGGTGCAGTGGTAAAGAATCCTCCTGCCAATGCAGGAGATGCAAGAAACACGAGTTCCATCCCTGGGTCAAGAAGATCCCCTGGAGTAGGATATGGCAACCCACTCCAGTATTCTTGCCTAGGAAATCCCATGGATAGACGAGCCTAGTGGGCTACGTTCGTGGGGTCACAAAGAGATGGACACAACTGAGTAAGCATGCATATACTTGCACATTTTTTAATATTCTGTTCCTTTGTGGGGTTTTGTTTAGTTTTTATTTCATAATCATAAACTTAACTTTGCCATCCAGCTATACTTGGAGGGAGATTAGGAAAATGTGGAACCCAAAGAACTGCAGTGAGAGCACAAAGATTAGAAGGTATTTTGAGCAGATGAGGGTGTAGGGGTGGTCTCCTGAGCTACAAAAGAGTGGACTGGTGGTTAAGATAAAACACAAATCAAAGGCTTCCCTGGTGGCTCAGTGGTAAAGAATCTGCCTACCAATGCCAGAGACACAGGTATGATCCCTGGTCCGGGAAGATCCCACATACCATGGAGCAACTGAGCCCAGGGGCCGCAACTATTGAGTCTGTGCTCTAGAGCCTGGGAACCACAACTACTGAGCCCGCATACCACAGCTACTGAAGCCCTCTCACCTAGAGCCTGTGTTCCACAACAAGAAAAGCCGCCACAGTGAGAAGCTGGCACACTACAGCTAGAGAAAAGCCCTCGCGGCAATAAAGACCCAGCACAGCTAAAAATAAATAAACAAACAAAAATCAAATTTATTTATCAAACCTGTCCACAGTCAGCTATGGTGACCTTCTTGCTGGTCTTGCCATTCCTGCACCCAGAGCGTGTCATGGCTTCCACAATACTCGTGCCCTTTCACCTTGCCAAAGATCACGTGCTTGCCTTCCAGCTACTCAGTCTTGGCACTGCAGATAAAAAACTGAGAACCATTTCTGTTGGGACCAGCATTTGCCACGGACAAGATGTCAGGACTCATATGCTTCAGGATGAAATTCTCATCATCAGACTTCGCACCATACATGGACTTGCCACCAGTGCCTTTAAGGCATGTGAAGCCACTACCCTGGCACACAAATCCCGGAATTATTCTCCCAGTGCTCAGAGTATGGAAGTTGTCTGCCGATTTGGAACTTTGTCTGCAAACAGCTCCAATGTGTTAACAGTTTTACTAGATGAGCTGTCGCCTCTCGGTTTCCAGGTCCATTCCCTCAAAGGAGATGCGGCCCAAGAGCTCACAGTCAACGGCGCTGCGGAAGAATACATTGCGGCTGGCCGTGGCCAACGCGGAAAATGCAGTGCGGCTGGCCGTGGCCGACAGCACGAGAGGCTCCAGGGCGGCGCCTCTGCAAGGTCTCCATTGTGGCTTATTACAGCGCATTGAGTATAGTTCCCTGGCCATACAATAGGACTTTGTTGTTTATCTATTTTATGTACAGGAGTGTGAAGAGGAACTAAAGAGCCTCTTGATGGACGCGAAAGAGGAGAGTGAAAAAGTTGGCTTAAAACTCAACATTCACAAAACTAAGATCATGGCATCTGGTCCCATCACTTCATGGGAATTAGATGGGGAAACAATGGAAACAGTGACAGACTTTATTTTGGAGGGCTCAACGCACTCCAGTATTCTTGCCTGGAAAACCCCATGGACGAAGGAGCCTGGTAGTCTACCGTCCATGGGGTCGCAAAGAGTTAGACACGACTGAGCAACTTCACTTTCCAAAATCACTGCAGATAGTGACTTCAGCCATGAAATGAAAAGATGCTTGCTTCTTGGAAGAAAAGCTATGACAAATCTAGACAGAGTATTAAAAAGCAGAAACATTACTTTGCCGACAAAGGTCTGTCTAGTCAAAGGTGTGGTTTTTCCAGGAGTCATGGATGGATGTGAGAGTTGGACTATAAAAAAGGCTGAGCACCGAAGAATTGATGCTTTCGAATTGTGGTGTTGGAGAAGATTCTTGAGAGTCCCTTGACTGCAAGGAGATCAAACCAGTCAAGCCTACAGGATATCAATCCTGAATATTCATTAGTAGGACTGATACTGAAGCTGAAGCTCTAATACTTTGGCCACCTGATGCAAAGAGCTGATTCATTAGAAAAGACCCTGATGCTGGGAACTATTGAGGGCAAGAGGAGAAGGGGACAACAGAGGACGAGATGGTTGGAGAGCATCACCAATTCAATGAATATGAGTCTAAGCAAACTCCGGGAGATAGTGAAGGACAAGGAAGCTTGGCGTGCTGCAGTCCATGCAGTCAGAGTCGGACACAACTTAGCAACTGAACA
The DNA here is from genome assembly GCA_006410635.1 of Cephalophus harveyi. NCBI lineage: Eukaryota > Metazoa > Chordata > Mammalia > Artiodactyla > Bovidae > Cephalophus > Cephalophus harveyi. The sequence continues at coordinate 504,729 of SJYT01068310.1, read as the reverse complement.
ACAACAACGAAAGTATGTATCTGGGGCTTCCCAGGTAGCAATAGTGGTAAAGGACCTGCCTGCCATTACAGGTCTGAGCCACTTATTGGGTGCCAACAGCCTCGACAAGATATTCAGAGGAAAGTGGGGGCTAGGGGCAGGGCGGGCAGACATTTGGCTTCCTGCTCCGGCCACCCCTTTGCAGAAGGCTGGCAGCAATGGCTCCCACCAGATGACTTCCACTTTCCCTGGGACCAGGGCTTTCCTAGTGGCTCAGGTGGTAAAGAAACTGCCATCAGTGCAAGAGACTTGTGTTTGATTGCTGGGTAGGGAAGATCCCCTTGGAAAAGAGAATGGTAACCCACTCCAGTATTCTTGCCTGGAGAATTCCATGGCCAGAGGAGCCTAGTGGGCTAGAGTCCATACGGTCACAAAGAGTCAGACAAGATTGAGTGAGTAACATTTTCACTTTCTTTCCCTGGGACAAGGGGACAGATGGCACCACTGTTGGGCCGTCACCAGGAGTCTTTCGACTTCAGGTGGCAGAAACACTTTGTCCTTTTCGTACAACTTTGATCTCATCTACCCACGTTAGTTTGTTTTTTGGGAGGTCTCTGCCCTGCTCATTCTCCCAAACACACACCCTGATCTTCAGAGATTCTGTGACTCAGACATTGGGGGTTCCATGATTCCAATTGCTCAGGTTTCTGAGGTTATAAAACTGCAGCATCCACAAGAACTGCTTCTCAAAGGTCCCAGTTTCTGAACAGGAAGGACGCAAGCCCTGGTGCAAAATCATCAAACATCCCAATGGGTCCAAATGCTGTTTATATCAAAAAGGTGAAAAAGTCAAACCAGCCTTCTAGGAAATCAACTGATGAATTCTCGACAGGCATGAGAAGAAAAGGACGTGGCTTATAAAAGTCCACTTAACAATAACAACCACGTCACCAGCACAGTCCCTGGACGGTTTTGTATTTACAGGACCAGATGGGGGTGGGTGGGGTAGGGTAGGAAAGTATGACCAAAGTGTCTACAATTCCCTCCAGACTCCAGCCAGCCTGCACTGCACCCCAGTTCCCCGTGGGACTAGGAGCCCCAGCTCAAATGCTCAAAGTTCCTGTTAAAGCTTAGACTTCTTTCCAGGTGATCTTCTCTTTGTTAAGTCAGTGTTTTGGAGGTGAGTGTTATATGCCAGGGAATGTACAAGTTAGACATCCTTATTTGCACAAACTCAGTGACAAAGGAAGGTGCTACTATCACGAGCCCATTTTACACATGCGGAAACTTAATCTCTAACCCAAGTTACAGGACCCATGTTTTCACCCATGGAGCCAGATGCCTAGCCTGTTTTCATGCTATTTACAGCCTCCCTCCAGCTGGCCACTGCTTTTCCCTTTCCTCCCCATGCCTTCCAAAAGTTGGCCCCACACTTCCTTCCTTTCGTCCATCCCTCAGTGCCCCTAAAAATAAATCTCCAAACCAAGGCTATTGTGAGGGTTTACTGCACCAGCTTCTGGGGAAATGGACCGGGAGCCAGAATTTCAAAGGAGGAAAGTCCCAAAGTTTACAGCCTGGGAAGACGGCTCGAAGTCTCTCACCACAACAGTGTTTACTTGGATCCCTGCCCTGGCTTCTTTTCTCCAAAGCCAGGCTCGTCAATCCACAACCTCATCTGGCCCTATCTTTCAGGAAAACCCCTCTTCTGTCACATCCACCAGCCAGGAGAGTCAAGGAAACATATTCAGGTCACGTTCACAGATCTCAGCCTTGAGCACTGCAAAGAACAGAAGTCACTCCCTCCCAGAAAAGCGGCATCCTCCGTTTATCAGAGAGATGGGAAATATCAGCTGTCAATCCCGCCATGCCCCTTCTGGAGCCAGGAGAGAAAGACTTGATCAGCGTCACTTCATGTCCACACATGTCCAAAGTGACCCAAGGGAAGGAGTCAATGCTCTCATAACATCATAGAGAGAATAATTAGTTCACACAAAATGAACCTGAAGTTGTGAAAACCAGAGAGTATGAACCTCCCATGGAAACTAACTCTTAAACTTTTTATAAACTGAAGCTGATTTAAAATGTCGTGTGAGTTTCAGATGTACAGCAAAGTGATTCTGTCATATAGGTAGGGTGGGGGAAAATGTTACGAGATCTTAAAGTAATCATCTGTCAAAGGTCAAAGGACTAGGAGGAAATATTTCAAATGGCAGGAATGAAGACATGTAGAGTGTGAGGTTATGGGTGATTTTCAGTGGTCACCGTCTTGTTTTTCTGCATTTTCTAAGAGGAATATATTGCTGTTGTTGTTTAGTCACTAAGTCGTGTCTGACTCTTTTGTGACCCCATGGACCATAGCCAACCAGGCTCCTCTGTCCATGGGATTTCCCAGGTAAGAATACTGGAGTGGGTTGCCATTTGCTTCACTAGGGGATCTTCCTGACCCAGGGATCGAACTTGTGTCTCCTGCACTGGCAGATGGATTCTTTACTACTGAGATACCAGGAAAGTCCAAAGGGACTAAATATCATCTCTATAATCAAGAAAAATTACAATGAATGTTAGTAAAAGCATCATGATGTTTTAAAAAGTCAGGCCAGCTGACCCCATGGACCATAGCCAACCAGGCTCCTCTGTCCATGGGATTTCCCAGGTAAGAATACTGGAGTGGGTTGCCATTTGCTTCACTAGGGGATCTTCCTGACCCAGGGATCGAACTTGTGTCTCCTGCACTGGCAGATGGATTCTTTACTACTGAGATACCAGGAAAGTCCAAAGGGACTAAATATCATCTCTATAATCAAGAAAAATTACAATGAATGTTAGTAAAAGCATCATGATGTTTTAAAAAGTCAGGCCAGCTTCTTGACTTAGAAGAACTCATATTCACATGGAAGAATATGACACCTGGTATTGTATAGATCTTAAACTTTTGAAGAACTTCAAAATGTGTAAAGGTGTCTAATTTGGGGAACTGGTGAGAAATGCTTTTGAGTGAGGTATCTACTGAGGCTGTGCTTTCTATGCTGTGCTGTGCTGCGCTTAGTCACTCAGTCATGTCTGACTCTCTGGGACCCCATGGGCTGTAGCCCACCAGGCTCCTCTGTCCATGGGATTCTCCAGGCAAGAATACTGGAGTGGGTTGCCATTAACCCACTCCAGTATTCTTGCCTGGAGAATTCCATGGCCAGAGGAGCCTAGTGGGCTAGAGTCCATACGGTCACAAAGAGTCAGACAAGATTGAGTGAGTAACATTTTCACTTTCTTTCCCTGGGACAAGGGGACAGATGGCACCACTGTTGGGCCGTCACCAGGAGTCTTTCGACTTCAGGTGGCAGAAACACTTTGTCCTTTTCGTACAACTTTGATCTCATCTACCCACGTTAGTTTGTTTTTTGGGAGGTCTCTGCCCTGCTCATTCTCCCAAACACACACCCTGATCTTCAGAGATTCTGTGACTCAGACATTGGGGGTTCCATGATTCCAATTGCTCAGGTTTCTGAGGTTATAAAACTGCAGCATCCACAAGAACTGCTTCTCAAAGGTCCCAGTTTCTGAACAGGAAGGACGCAAGCCCTGGTGCAAAATCATCAAACATCCCAATGGGTCCAAATGCTGTTTATATCAAAAAGGTGAAAAAGTCAAACCAGCCTTCTAGGAAATCAACTGATGAATTCTCGACAGGCATGAGAAGAAAAGGACGTGGCTTATAAAAGTCCACTTAACAATAACAACCACGTCACCAGCACAGTCCCTGGACGGTTTTGTATTTACAGGACCAGATGGGGGTGGGTGGGGTAGGGTAGGAAAGTATGACCAAAGTGTCTACAATTCCCTCCAGACTCCAGCCAGCCTGCACTGCACCCCAGTTCCCCGTGGGACTAGGAGCCCCAGCTCAAATGCTCAAAGTTCCTGTTAAAGCTTAGACTTCTTTCCAGGTGATCTTCTCTTTGTTAAGTCAGTGTTTTGGAGGTGAGTGTTATATGCCAGGGAATGTACAAGTTAGACATCCTTATTTGCACAAACTCAGTGACAAAGGAAGGTGCTACTATCACGAGCCCATTTTACACATGCGGAAACTTAATCTCTAACCCAAGTTACAGGACCCATGTTTTCACCCATGGAGCCAGATGCCTAGCCTGTTTTCATGCTATTTACAGCCTCCCTCCAGCTGGCCACTGCTTTTCCCTTTCCTCCCCATGCCTTCCAAAAGTTGGCCCCACACTTCCTTCCTTTCGTCCATCCCTCAGTGCCCCTAAAAATAAATCTCCAAACCAAGGCTATTGTGAGGGTTTACTGCACCAGCTTCTGGGGAAATGGACCGGGAGCCAGAATTTCAAAGGAGGAAAGTCCCAAAGTTTACAGCCTGGGAAGACGGCTCGAAGTCTCTCACCACAACAGTGTTTACTTGGATCCCTGCCCTGGCTTCTTTTCTCCAAAGCCAGGCTCGTCAATCCACAACCTCATCTGGCCCTATCTTTCAGGAAAACCCCTCTTCTGTCACATCCACCAGCCAGGAGAGTCAAGGAAACATATTCAGGTCACGTTCACAGATCTCAGCCTTGAGCACTGCAAAGAACAGAAGTCACTCCCTCCCAGAAAAGCGGCATCCTCCGTTTATCAGAGAGATGGGAAATATCAGCTGTCAATCCCGCCATGCCCCTTCTGGAGCCAGGAGAGAAAGACTTGATCAGCGTCACTTCATGTCCACACATGTCCAAAGTGACCCAAGGGAAGGAGTCAATGCTCTCATAACATCATAGAGAGAATAATTAGTTCACACAAAATGAACCTGAAGTTGTGAAAACCAGAGAGTATGAACCTCCCATGGAAACTAACTCTTAAACTTTTTATAAACTGAAGCTGATTTAAAATGTCGTGTGAGTTTCAGATGTACAGCAAAGTGATTCTGTCATATAGGTAGGGTGGGGGAAAATGTTACGAGATCTTAAAGTAATCATCTGTCAAAGGTCAAAGGACTAGGAGGAAATATTTCAAATGGCAGGAATGAAGACATGTAGAGTGTGAGGTTATGGGTGATTTTCAGTGGTCACCGTCTTGTTTTTCTGCATTTTCTAAGAGGAATATATTGCTGTTGTTGTTTAGTCACTAAGTCGTGTCTGACTCTTTTGTGACCCCATGGACCATAGCCAACCAGGCTCCTCTGTCCATGGGATTTCCCAGGTAAGAATACTGGAGTGGGTTGCCATTTGCTTCACTAGGGGATCTTCCTGACCCAGGGATCGAACTTGTGTCTCCTGCACTGGCAGATGGATTCTTTACTACTGAGATACCAGGAAAGTCCAAAGGGACTAAATATCATCTCTATAATCAAGAAAAATTACAATGAATGTTAGTAAAAGCATCATGATGTTTTAAAAAGTCAGGCCAGCTTCTTGACTTAGAAGAACTCATATTCACATGGAAGAATATGACACCTGGTATTGTATAGATCTTAAACTTTTGAAGAACTTCAAAATGTGTAAAGGTGTCTAATTTGGGGAACTGGTGAGAAATGCTTTTGAGTGAGGTATCTACTGAGGCTGTGCTTTCTATGCTGTGCTGTGCTGCGCTTAGTCACTCAGTCATGTCTGACTCTCTGGGACCCCATGGGCTGTAGCCCACCAGGCTCCTCTGTCCATGGGATTCTCCAGGCAAGAATACTGGAGTGGGTTGCCATTTCCTTCTCCAGGGGATCTTCCCAACCGATGGGTCAAACCCAGATCTCCCACATTGCAGGAGGATTCTTTATCATCTGAGCCACCAGGAAAGTCCATATATATATTCCTTTTCAGATTCTTTTCCCTTAGATGTTATTACAAAATATTGAGTATTGTTCCCCATGCTATACAGTAGGTCCTTGCTGGTTATCTATTTTATATATATTAGTGTGTATACATTAATCCCAACCTCCTAATTTATCCCTCCCCATCCTAAATTTTTAATCTCTAGGATACCTTTAATGTCTTAGTGATACTTAGAAAAGAATATGTGTAACATGTATGAGGCCTGGCGTGCTGCAATTCATGGGGTCGCAAAGAGTTGGACACGACTGAGCGACTAAACTGAACTGAACATGTATGTAAGCTACAACGTATAACAAACAGTTGTGAACCCACCACCAACACCTGAGTCCGGCAGCACATTACCCATCATTTTTACCCAACTGTCTTTCTCCCCTATGTATTCCCGCCTTTCCTCCTGGAAGCAACTCCTATCCAAATTTTTGTGTTTGCTATTTTTTTCTTCATAGTTTTTGAACTTCATAAAAATAGAAGCCTATCTTCTGAGACTTAATTTTTTTCAATCGGTTATGTTTCTAAAACTCATGTTGCCATGTGTGTTTCACCATTGTGATCAAATCAATGAATGAATCTACAATTCTCTGGACAAGAGCTGGATAACCTTGTTGGGGCTTATAGGAAAGAGAGCTGCTGTATCCCGGTCCCGTGCAAGAGTTCACTGTTGGATCATAAGCTACATGAAGGTTCAACTGTACAAAACAATGGAAAATGGTTTTCCAAAGAGGGTGAATTAGTTTACATCCCTCTTATTATTACTGGGCATCTTTTCATTATTCATTGGCCATTTATTTGCTCCTCCTTGGTGGAAAACATATTCATGTTTGTTGTTCATTTTAAATAGAATTGTTTGCATTTTTCTTATCTATATGTGGGAATTCTTTATATATTCTAGACTAATCTTTTGTCAGTTATATATCTTGCAAATATATCTTTTAGCTTTTGGCTTATTTGTTCCCTTACATCTTTTGGTAAACAGAACTTTGTATGTTTAACATAGTCAAATATATTGATATTTAGTTTTGTTTTGTTTAAGAATTTCTTCCCCACTCCAAGATTAGGTAGGGAATATTAGGTATATCTTCTCTAAGTATTATTGTTTTCCCTTCCTACAACCTAATACATCTAAAACTGCCTTTGGGAATTGTTTGACAGAGATTCAGTCTCATTCCTTTTGAGTTCCATATGGTTGAACAGTTTGCCCAGGTACCATTCTTTGATTTACTTCCTCCTTTCCCATGTGAAAGTGAAAGTGAAAGTCTCTCAGTCGTGTCTGACTCTTTGCGACCCCATGGACTACATAGTCCATGAAATTCTCTAGGCCAGAATACTGGAGTGGGTAGCCTTTCCCCTCTACAGGGGATCTTCCCAACCCAGGGATCAAAGCCAGGTCTCCTTCATTGCAGGCAGATTCTTTACCAGCTTAGCCACAAGGGAAGCCCAAGAATACTGGTGTAGGTAGGCTATCCCTTCTCCAGAGGATCTTCCCAACCCAGGAATTGAACCGGGGTCTCCTGCATTGCAGGTGGGTTCTTTACCAACTGAGCTATCAGGGAAGACCAAATCTGCAAAACTTTGTTGCTGTTTAGTCGCTAAGCCATGCCTGACTCTTTGCAACCCCATGAGGGTCTGTAGCCCTCCAGGCTCCTCTGTCCATGGGATTTCCCAGGCAAGAGTACTGGAGTGGGTTACCATTTCCTTCTCCAGGGGATCTTCCCGACCCAGGGATTGAACCTGCATCTCCTGCTTTGGCAGGCAGATTCTTTACCACTGAGCCACCTGGGAAGCCCACAGATCTGCAAAGTTACTTCTATCATATATCAAATACATTTATGCATGATGTTCCTGAGCTCTCTGTTCTGCTCCATTGCCAGACTGTCAATTCCTGTCCAAATACCACGCCATTTTCTTTTCCGTTGCTTTAAAATAAGTCTTGCTATCTGGAGGACATGCCTCATCACTATTCTCTTCAGGAGTACTGACTATTCCAAGTCCTTTACTCTTCTCGTATCAATTCTAGAATAGGTTTGTGAAACTCTAAACAACAAAAATATTATTGGAGAGTATTTTCTAATTGCATTAAACCCACGGATCCCTGTGGATCAGGGGGAAGAACTGACATTGACATGGACAGAGTCTGCATCAGCATTTGTCAATGCTGATTTATCAGCATCATCTTAAACGTTGGAAGTTCTGTAAATGACATTCTTAAGACTGAACTCTTTCAAGAGTGTCAGAATCGTAGGCTTTGTGATTGCAGCAAGCACAGTCAGGAAAAAAATGTGTTTACCCTTGCTCAAAAATTCTTTGTTCATGGACTGTAATGTATAAATCCCACTAGGGAGAAATTAAAACTGAAACACTGCTTTTCATTAGAAGTTCAGGAAGGGGGTGTGCATAACAGTTTTCCAGGAAGGATGATAACATCTCGCCAGTCTGGTTTGTTGTTTTTTTTTTTCTCTCGTCCAGAATGCCTGCACTGAGTATGCACCACAGGCGCAAAGTGGTTGCTAATCAGTCAGATGATATTTCTCTAGTTACTCATTCTGTCTGGTTTGCACAATAGTGGACAGCACTTCTTATCTAAACTAAAAAGAGTTTGGCTGCTGCTTCACAATCGCTTTCTAAATGTCTCTTGCAAAATGTCTCTTTTGGCTCATGCTAACCTGGATTTACGCAGTGGAGAAAATTCTAGGAAATACAGTTGCAGTTTAGCTAAGTCAATACAAGTCCAAAAATTATGTTGACCTTTTTGTTTATCATTTGCTCTTGCATCTCAGACTATCCCTCAAGGGCCATTTTCCTTATTCTTGAAGCATGTATTTTAAAGATACTTTTAGTTCAGATATCTTTTTTCTTCGTTGAAGTATAGTTGATGTACAATGTTGGGCTAATTTCTGATATACGGCATAGTTCAGGTATCTTGATGACAGATTTTCCATATTTATCCATACTTGATTTTATTTCACATTCATTGCCTCCCTGGTGACTCAGACAGTAAAAAACCTGCCTGCCATGCAGGAGACCTGGGTTCGATTCCTAGGTCAGAAAGATCCCCTGGAGGAGGGAATGGCAATCCACCCTAGTATTCTTGCCTGGAGAATTCCATGGACAGAGGAGCTTAGCAGGCTATACTCCATGGGGTCACAAAGAGTCAGACACGACTGAGCAACTAATGCACCCACTTTCATTATTTTTATTTATTTATGGCTGCAGTGGGTCTTTGTTTCAGCACATGAGCACTTCATTGCTGTGTGGACTTTTCTCTAATTGTGGCGAATGGTGGCTTCTCTTGTTGGGAAGCACAGTCTCCAGAGCGCCTGGACTTCAGTAGTTGTGGCTCACAGGCTTAGTCACCCTTGCTGCATGTAGGATCTTAGTTCCCAGACCAGGATTGAACCCATGTCTCCTGCATTGGCCAGCTGATTCTTAACCACTGGACCACCAGGGAAGTCCTCTCATTCTAATTGTTATTTGGTAGTGATCTCCACTTTCTCTGACTGCTTTTAACATATTCTCTTGGGCTTCCATGTTCTGTAGTTTTGATCTATTGTAGCCATTTTTTATGACCATTTTTTATTCATCCTGCCTATCCATACCTGTTTCTTATATCCATAGATTTAAGTTTTTCATCAGTTTTGAAGTACTATATCTGCCATCTATTTAAACATCACCTCTTTGCCAGTCTCAGTATTTTCTCATAGTGAGATCCTGATTTTTTTTTTAATCTCATTCTATTGTTTACATCTCTTAATTCCATCTTTATACTCTCTAGCTACTTGTCTCTCTGTTATATTCTGGGTAATTTCTGGTTTTATCTTTCAATTCACTAATTTTCTCATCACCTGTGTGTAATGTTTTGATACTATTTAACTCATCCACTGTCTTTTCTGCCTCAACAGATGTACACACACATACACCTATACATACACCATTTTTCTTTTGCAAATCTGCCTGGTCATTCACTTTAAGTCATTCATTTTTATGATTTCATCCTTTATTTCTTTGAACCTTTTAGCCATGCAGTTCAATAATCTGCAGACCCTGGGAGTCTAAAGCTATCATTTATTCTCACTGCCTATTGTCACTCATAGAGATTCAGTGATCTTGGACTAGGAGATTTTATTGCATTTTAATTCAAGTGGCTCCAGTCAGCCTAACTGGGAACACTTCACTCCAGAAGGGACTTTTTCCTGCTTAGAGGCAGGGATACCACTCTCTCAGAATCACCTCATCCTTTATCCCTAGGCCTTGATCTAGCACAGAAGCCCCTGGTCCATGCTCTTTATGCCATGGCCTCCCTGGGCCTCAGCATTCTAACAGTAGCACTGCTTCTGCATTCCAGAACAACCTCCCAGAGTCTGTGGGTTCTGACCCCAAGCCTTATCATGGGATTTTTTTTTCCCCAGCAGGGGCGGGTAGTGGTATGGGAAGATCATTGGAGAACCCACTGCTTCTCATTAGGCTCATGATTCTTCAAAGAGTGTGTGCTGTCTAGGGTCTCATTGTGCTGCAGCAGGAGGGCCTCTCAACTGTCAATGGTTGGTTTTTAGTACTTTTTAATCAGTTAAATGTTTGTTTCACTGAGAAGAGGGGTCTGCCAAGCTCCTCCTGCAGTCTTACTGAAGGCGATACCTACTGACATTTTGGCTGCTTAGGAGAGAAAAGGCTTCAGCTCACAGAGGGAGATCCTGCCATTCTGCTGCTTCTTCCTTCCCAGAGGGGCCAGAGTCCGCCCTCCCTTCACCCCTTACTTACAATGAAGACCACCAACACCACAACTCAGGTCTCTGCCCTTCTGCAGAGCAGGAGGAATAAGAGGGCAGAGGAAGCCCCTGACCTTGGTCACACAGGGGGCTTGGTGTTGGCCTGACCCAGAGGGTACCCCGGGAAAGATGGCTCCCATGAGGCAAGTGGTTACTCCCAGGAAAGGGTTTAAAAGGGAGTGACCAGAAGGGACAGGAGTGTCGCTGGGTTTCTCAAGGCTGAATTAGAGGCTCAAAGCCAGGGCCCTCTTCTGTATATAAATGATCCCTCAGTGATACTCATGAATGGGTTTTTACTTCCTCTCCTCTTTCTTCCAGAGACATTCTCTTCCTCAGCCTGCCCCTTTGAGATGAAATGGTTTATTTAATTCAGAGACCAAATGTACAAGCCAAGGTCAACAGATCTGTCCAACTCGGAACCAGGAAGTCTGTCCCACACGCCCAGCCTTTCTTGGTCCTCATCCCCTCGGAGGGCTCTTTGCCAGGAGTCCCCTCACTGCCCCAGTGACACCCCTGGCTCAGGGGACCGTGTTGTAGACCTTGTAGTTGTCCTCCTGGGTGACGTGCAGCTTCCAGGGGAAGAGACGCCTCTGGGAGGGGAGACCTTGGGCCCGCTTCACCATGAGCCTCACGTCCTCATCCGACAGCAGCCGAACCAGGTCCCCCTCAGCATCCCGGTAGTTGAGGGCGATGTCCTCTCTCTGGAACTCCCGCCTGGATGGGAGAGATCAGGGTTCGCGAAAGGTCCAGCAGCCTTTAGGCCTAGGTGTGGGAGCAGGGAGAGGGGAAGGAGGGAGATTTAGGGCCAGGATCTAAGAATTGAAAGAGGTCAAAGATGGACACTGGTTCTATCATCCGAGTGGTCCAATCTCCCATTGTACAGACGGGGAAACTGAGACTTCCAGGGGAAAATGGGACTTCCACAATAAATTCATGGAACAGCTTGAAATGTCTTATAGTGTGCTGAAGACTTAAGAACTGTCATGGAGAAGAGAAGTGGGTTTTATTGAGCACAGAGTAGAGGAGGATAAAGCCCCTGAGACAGCCCTGTGTGTGGCCACAAAGAACTCATGAAGGACTGGAAGTGTCTGATCTGGGTACAGGTAGATGGGTGAATAGCCATTCAAACTTTCCACTGGTAAATCTGACAGAATGGGTCAGAAGGTCTATCTGACTTGCAAACACCTTGATCCCCAAACCTCACTTCTAGAAAATCATCCTAAGGAAGTAATCAGGCAAGACATCAAACAGGCGAATCACAGCACTATTCACAGTAGGATAGTAAAAAAGTGGAAGATAACTTAAATGCCAACAAAAGGGGATAGCTGCTGGAGAATCCCAGGGACGGGGGAGCCTGGTGGGCTGCCATCTATGGGGTCGCACAGAGTCGGACACGACTGAAGCGACTTGGCGGCGGCGGTGGCTTTAGCTATGGTGCAGCCACAGAACAATGCTCTGAAGCCAACTAAATAATAAAATTATGGGGAGCGGGGTGCAGCTGGGGTGCAAGCTGAAGAATACGAATGCACATCAGATAACGAGAGGAGCAAAAACGAGGTGATTTCACTTTCTTTATACTTTTCCATGACTTCTGACATTCTTTTTAAAAAAGAATGAACAGATATTACTTTTACAGTCAGGAATATAACAATGCCATTTCCATTCTGTAAAGCAACTGTTCATAACTGGGTCTTGGGAGGTGGTGGTTCCCTGATGGAGGAGGGTTCAGGTCCAAGGTTTTGACTTAGAAAAACTTCAGCAAATCCAGGCCCACAAACCGCCAGTCCCTTTACCTCTCTGCAGCACCCCTCCCCGCTCATCTCTCATGTGGTGAGCTGATACCCAGCCTGCAGGGCTGGGCTGTGGATGAAACAAAAAGGTGAAATAGACACAAAACGCCCAGTCCTTGAATGTGCTGTGTCCCTCCCTCTGTTCTCTGCTGCAGAGTGTCTGATGCCCCTCAAAACTCCCACCCTAGCCCCTCACCTCATGAGCTCCAGCAAGTCCTTGAAGAGAGGGGTGCTGCTGAGGTCCTCCTCCACTGCAATGTCCCTAAGGAGAGAGTGGGCAGGAGTAAGGAGGCAGCCGGCCAGGAGGGGGACAAGGGAACGAGGCTGGCCAGGTCACATTGGACCTTGAAGTCTTGTGACGGGGTATGACTTATCTGGAGGATGGTGGGAGCCACGGCGAGCTTTCAGGTGTGTTTGGTCAGGGGACATGTGATCTGGTTTGGTCTTGGAGCCCAGGGGTGGGGCGGGGTTGGGGAGAGCCGGGGAGGCTGGACAGATCCCCCTTCCCAGCGGGCCACCAACTTGATGGTGCTGATGGTGTCCTCGTAGTAGTAGCAGCGTAGCCAATTGGTGGGGTCTTCCTCCTCTGGGAAGTCCTTGAGGATCTTCACAAAGGACACTGGGAAGATGCCTGTGGTTCCCCGGACAGTGCCCTGAGGGAAGAAAGAAGACACTGCCCTGTGGGTGCTGGGAGAGGCAGCAGGGCCATGTCTTGGGGTCCTGCCCACTTATAATGATGGGGAAAGGCAGACAAGGTCTGGGTCCTCTTATGCAGAAAAAAGAGAAAAAGTGGGCAAGGTCACCAAGCTGTTCACCCCAAGACATCAGTTTTTGAACAAGTCAAGACCTGAATTTATCTGGAAACCTGCTTTCATCTCATTCATTTATTCACTCCCTCAGTCATTCATTTGGCTACTTCTTGAGTGCCAGCTAAGGGGTAGGCTCTGGGCACTCAGAAGGAATGGAAATCCCTGCCCTCCCCCGTGGAGCTTCCACTGTGCTCCAGACAAGGCACAGGTAAACAGGTGAACTTTACGAGCAGTCATATGGTGGTAGGTGTCCAGGAGGAAAACGGGATAGGGGAGGGAGAGGGTTAGAGGCGGGGCCCATTCATTCATTCATCCATCCATGGACATCATCTGCTCTAGACCAAACAACCAGAATTCTCCCTCCAGCCAGGCCTCTCTGCTAAATCCAGCCAAGACCTGGCCATTGCTGTGCTTTGTCACCTGTTCTCTTAATCTTCATAACCCTATGGAAGACATACTGTTCCAGCCTCTTTTACAGACACATAAACTGAGGCTGAGGTAGTACCCTTGCTCTTCCCCTAACCCTCCCATCCATCTGAAGCCAGAAGTCAGTTAGCATACTGGCCCACAGAACCTTCTAGAAAACAAGAAGTCAACAAACATTTCCTGTTTCTGGAGAATGACCCAGCAATACCCTTCAGCTGTCAGAGCTGGTGAGTACCCGAGACAGAGCTGCGGGACTGGGGTAAAAATCAAACCAAGTTGTGAGATGAAGAGTTGGCCCATACTCCTCTCCAGCCCCTGGGCGCCAGGGACCGTCCTCTTCCCTCAGTGGTTCCCGGACCCCTGGCAGCTGGCCCTGCCTCGGGACCTGTTCCATAAGCTTCTTCACACACCACTTCAGGAGCCCTGAGAAAAGGGAATCTTTCATAACAAGAGGACTTAATCCAAAAGGCGGCACGAGGCCAGGACTTCCCACTCGGTGATACCCGCTCCATCTTCAGTTGCACTCTGAGCCTCTGTAAGGACCATGCTTGCTGCTGGCAGGGACAGAGCGTGGCCAAGATGCCACACACCCAGGCCCTATATGGGCCGAGCCCTGAACAGCTGCATCTCCTTCAACCCTTCCCAGAAACCTATGAAGAAACAGCCAGGGTTATCTCCATTTACGGGAGAGGAAATCACGCGGTTGAGTAAGTTTCCCAAAGTCACAAAGCTAGCTAAAAACAGCTAGGATGTGACGTCAGACGCTGGAGTTCAAGTGAGTCTCCCTCCTCACTTTCACTCACTCCCTGAGTGGTGAGTAACTTTACCCGATTACAAACAGCACGTCTCCACTGGGCGTGATTCTGCCTTCTGGGGCCAGAGGTCTGGGGACACGCTTGATTGCTGCAGCTGGAGGGGTGCTACTGGCGTCTAACAGACGGACGCCAAGGTCTCCATTAAACATCCCACAGTGCACAGGGGTGCACCCCAACAGAGAACTGCCTGCTCCCACATGTCAGAGTGAACAGGCTGAGAGACCCTGTTACAGAACAAGAAATGAAACTCAGAGGGTTAACTGACTTTCTAATGTGACCACTGATGGGGTCAGAGGCAAGTGTAGGTGCCAGAATCTTCTGCTTCAGTCACATACACAATATTTCCTCAGGCTTCCCTGATCTACAGCTTTGGACAGCATGTTTTCCCTGGGGCCTTCTCAGATCCCTCCTCTTTCTCTGATCACTCACAGAATCAAAACGATTTCACCTCCAACTTACCTGCAACCTCACTTCCTCCTCATCTTCAGTCTCACCTCCATGCTCACCTCCAAACTTACCTCCAGCCAGTCTTTATTGATCCGACTGAGAAGGAAGATCACATCTCCAACTTTGAAATTCAGCTCATGTTTGCTGTTCCCAGTGAAATCAAACAGGGCCTGGGAGAAGAAAATGGTAAGGAAGGAGGGAGGAAACATTCACCAAGTTCCTACTACAGTGCTTTACATTCTCCAGTGTTGCATTTAACAGATGAGGAACCTGAGGCTCAGGGAGGATGAGTGACTTTCTGATGCTCCACTCTATTTGTGAGGGAGAAGCCAGGTTTAGAACCCAGCTCTCCCTGACTCCAGAGCGGGTGCTCTTTCCAAGCCTGGGGGCATGAGCGAGAGAGGGAAGGGTTCAGACTCCCCGGACTTGGTAACTTCCCCATCTCCCAGGCCTCACCAGGGACTCCTGTACCCCCTGGTCCCCAGGGCATTGACCACATTGGTTTTGAAATGCCCATGTTTAAGAGTGTGTCCCTGGGGAGCTGTAAACCCCTTGAGGACAGGACCTGGTCTAAGTCACCTCTGAAGCTTTGGTACCCAAGGCGGGGCTGAGCTTGCTGCATGAATGCTGGCTGGCTGGCAACCTCTGCCTCTGTGTGCTCGTCACAGGCCCTCCCCTGGTCTGGCTGGGGGTTCTGAGGTGTCTGAGGCTGAGGCTGTGGGCCCTTCCCTCCCCTCCCCCCTGCCCTGTGCCCAACCCCCACCCCAGGCACCACGGGCACCAGCAGGACAGGCTCAGGGGCTGGAGGTGGAGCCAGGCTGCTGCCCAGTGGTGAGGCTCAGGGGCTGGAGGTGGAGCCAGGCTGCTGCCCAGTGGTGGGGCTCAGGGGCTGGAGGTGGAGCCAGGCTGCTGCCCAGTGGTGGGGTGTGAGGGTACCTCTGCTCGCGGAGCTGCCGTGCGGTCGATGCCAGCAGATTGTGGGGACTCGCTTTTCCTGTGGAGAGAGAAGAGGGGCCTGTCATCCCTCCTGCTTTTGTGCCCAGAGGAGGGCCTCAGCAGAGGAGTTAAAGATGCAGCTACAACTGCTCCTCTGTGCCAGCACGCTCCCCTCAGCTCTCGTCGCCCTGGAGGAGGGACTGCACCCCCCTCTGTGGACCAGAAAGCAGAGGCTCAGATAAACGTTTGCTTAGGGCCGTAGCTTGCCAACTCTTTCCCGTTACGCCCCACACTCAACCCCTAATCTTCCAGCTGAGGAAATGAGCTTCAGAAAGTGCTGAGCTCCGCTCCAGGACCCAGGGCTGCTGTAGGGCACGGCTGGAATTCAGGCCACACCTGCCTGGGTGCCTGTGGGAAATGGCCTGGCACGACTTGGAGAGGACACTCGGAGACACTGGCCGGAACAGAGGGAGGAGCTGGATGGGCAGGCGGGGCTCAGGAGCCTTGTCCTGGGATTCTTAGCAGCAGCAGCTCTATTTCATCGGCTTGAATTTTCAGTGATTCCCCTCCCCGCCCCCCTGCGCCCTGCTTAGAAGGGGCCAGAGGGAGCTGTGGGCCCTTTAGAATAAGGGAGTGAGCAGCAGCGTCCCCTGGTGGCCAGTGTGATACACCAGACGCCACAGCCGGCCCCATGGAACTAAAACTAACCAGGGACAAGGCGTCCCAGGCGATGATGGGAAGAATGTTTGCAGACAGAACAGTTCCTCCTCCCTTCCCCACTCTCCCCACACCAAGCACCCAAAGCCCTCGGGTCATCGCCAGTGGTTACCATGGCAACAAGCTCTTCCTGTCATAGCCCCTGTCCTCTGGCCCGACGTGTCACACATCAAAACACTTGCTGTCCGTCCAGGCCTACGCTTGATTTTCCAAGCTTACCTAACAACCCAAACCACCCTGGAGGGCTCAGACAAGAGAACCAGTTTCTATGCCTTTCCTTCTTTCAGGGGATAAAGTGCCTTCGCGGCAGGGGCCTCCAGGACAGCCCACCCGGTCAGCAGCAGGTGGCCCAGGGCCCATCACTTACACTCTCCGCGTGCGCGGGCGGAGCCGCCGGAGCGCCTGAGGCACCTGCTCGGCGTCGTAGGGCGACTGGTAGAAGAAGATGCGAACATCCTCGTCCATCAGCACCCAGATGGGCAGGCTGAGGAGGTGCTGCGTTTGCGGAGAAGGCAGGACAGGTCGGGGGTCAGCAGTCTTGGCATCCCAGCCCCGTAGCTCCATCCCCGCTCCCCCCTCACACACTATTCCCCAGCCATTAATGCATTCTCTGCCTGATAAAGAAACAAGATATATTTCAACAGGGTGAATGAAACATGTCACAAGATCTACCCCCGGATTCAAGGTCAGGAGGGACCACCTAATTTGAGAAGAGCTCGCTTGGAAAAGACCCACAAGCCTCCAGACACAACAGATGACATGATGCGGTGGTGACTGTTCAGGCGCCGCCGTGAGCGCCACACCATGTGACCTCGCTCCCTCTCACAGTAACCTGGGAGTGAGGGTCAGAGAGGTGAAGGGACCTGCCCAGGGCTGCACAGCCTAGTGAGCGACAGCTGGTCACTCAGAGCCATCTGCCACCAAAGCTCATCCCTTAGGTCAGAATGCGACAATGGTGGGGGAAGTACCTCCCAGATAAACCACATTAACAACACTTGGTGATATTGCCAGCTAAATGATGCTTCCTAATACTGTATGTCATATTAGAGGATCAGAGTGGGAAAGTGCCCAGGTCAGTGGGCAGAGCTAGGAAGTGGTAGGGTTGAGACTGATTATCTGATGCTGGTTGCAATGCCCATGATGCAATGACCCTCAAGCTGTGAAGATGCAGAGCACCCAGAACCTGGCGGGGTCATCCCTCCAAGCTGTCCACTGTGCAGGTCCCCAGGAGTACTGCAGTTGGCTTTGGGTGCGACAGCTCCAGCGGCACCCAGAGCCCCCCCAGAAAATCCCCTGGGAATGGCAGGATGGAGGGAGGCCGGGAACTCCATCCCAGAGGGACTGCAAACTCAGAGCCTAGAAAAGGCACAGTTGTTCTATGGGGAGGATGGGAGAGGGCAGCCCAGAGATGAGCTCAAGGGCACAGATAGAGCCAGGCTGTGGCTGGGACAGAATCTGCCACTCATCTAGGTGACCCTGGGCAAGGATGCCTCTGTGTGTTCATTAATACAGTGGGGGTGAGGGTACCTCCCTTGTAGGACTGTGGAAGGACTAAAAAAGTGAATTCGCGCAAAACACTTAGAACAGGCATCTAGCAAAGGCCCCATCCAAGCTGAATGTTATCATTTTTTCTATTACTTTTATTCCAACACAGTACAGTGGATAAGAGCAAAATCCTGGAGTCACCGAGATATGTGTTCAAACCCCATCCTACTTACTAAATGCTCTGTGACACCAAGGGAGTGACTCTACATCTCTGTGCCTCCATTTCCCCACTTTAAAATAGGAATAAGAGTACTGAACTCACAGGTTATTGAGAGAATTAAATAAGCCATTTATCCAACAAATGCACGGATATATCAAGAGCCTCCTAGTTGTACTCCACCTGGTTCCGGGCAATTGTCGTTATCACATGAACCCTATTCTTAATGAGGACAGAGGTGAGACCAGTGAGTAGATGTCACAGGAAGCTGGGCTTTTCTAATGGCTGTCCAACAATGGATGAGCAGCCTGGGTCAGGGAGAGTGGTAATGAGCTCCCCCCCGCACCCCCATCTCTGGGTTCCAAGCCCAGGGTGGGGTTACCACAGCACTGATTGACCTCTTGGCTTCAAGGGACCCACTCAGACACAGATAGAGATGAGATTCTCCAGGCTGCTGGTTGCCAAGACCAGGTGAAGAGTGAAGAGCTCCAGCTCCACACCCCTCCTGGCTCTGGCTGCTTCCAGCCCTGCTGGAGACTGGAGGAGCCAGCCACCCTGAAGGAGCAGCTGTCACAGCGCCCCCTGGAGGGGAGATGCCACCAGTGCTGGAGCCCAGGTGCCTTCCTACCCTACCTGTTCTCCACCCAGAGCCCAGATTGCTGCAGCCACTGGGGAGGGCAAACCAGCCACCCGCTCCCTTCCGCTTGCTCCTCCGCACTCCTGCCCCCTCACTCCATTAGGAGTCATGCTGTCTCACATTCTGGAGGCAGGTTCACAGTTTACAAAGCACTTTTCTGTCCTTTTCTCAACATCAGTCCCCTCCCGTGAAACCAGAAAGTTGGGGGCACCACCTCATTATATAGGCAAGAAAACTGAGACCTAGACAGGATGAACAATTAACCCTAAATCACCCAGGGAATGACAGGGCAAAGACCAAAGAGACTCATAGCTGAGCACTCTTTTCCCGTAAGAGTAAGAGAGGAAGGGGCGATCTCACTGTCTCTGAGGATGCCTCTCAGCTCTGAAGAGGGCTGCCTTCTCCAGTTTCCTAAGGTCGCCATCAAGCCATAACTTGTATACCTCTAGTGATGGGGTGCTCACTACCCTAGGAACGCTATCCATTTCTTGCACAGCTTTAATTGGTGTAAGGCTTTCCTAACCAGCCTTGGGTCTGTCTGTAAGATGCTCCTTCCTCTGTGCTCCCATCTCCTGAGGATGCAGACAGTTTACAGGTTAGGGAATACATAAGGGCATCTGTCCAAGGCCCATGGATGCCACTAAAATCCAGCCTGTGTCCTGTTCATATGTAAGTGCTATGTGAGAAAGCTGGGGCCCTGGTTTGCCATGCCCGTGTTATACAGGCCGTTCTTCATCTGTCTGTATTCCCATGAGACAGTGGGGACCTCGGGGCAGGCATTGGATCTTATTCTTCTCCTCTCTACCAGGAGGCTCAGCACAGCCATTAGTCAGTTCAAGGTATGGCTTCCTGAATCTTCTCCACTGCTCCTGCCCCATCCTCTGGAACCCTGAGAACATGTCCTGTTTCTCTCTCCAGGCCTGGCCTTTCAGAATTGAAGATAAGGGCCATCAGAGCAGGAGAACCAGCCCCAGTTCCCAAAGCCACTCTCAGGGATGGTACCTGGGCCCCTCCCTGGGCTCAGCACCCTGTCCCCTCCCAGGAGCCACAAGGCCTAGCCGCGCCTTACCTTCATGTAGGCGTTGAGGGCGGGTATTCGCATCTCGGCGATCTCCTGTTTCACACCCACGTAGACTTTGGCTGAGGAAGCACAAAGAGCTGTAGAGCTGTCCTGAGAACCTGGCCCAAGAGCATTGTCTCCGGGCCCGGAGCTGCCCACCAGAGGCAGGAACCCTTCCCCCTAGCTCAGTGCCCCTCCCGCTCATCGGCCCACGGCACTCTGGGGCCACCGTCCAGTGTGCATTCTCTGTTGCACTATCATCAGCTGATACTTTTCTTGTTTTAACTGTTTATTGCCTTTTCCTACACACGCACATAGACACACACAAGCGCGCACGCGCGATTCTTAGCTCCAAGAGAACAGGATCTTTGCATTGCTCACAGCTACAGTCTCATCACCTGGAGCAGCGGTCCTCAAGTCTAGCTGTGTATTCATGTCACCTAAGGAGGTGTGTAAAATGTCATTGTGTAGAACTCAGCCCAGAAGAATTTAAATCAGAATCTCTGGGGGTGGAACATGGGCATCAAGAACCTTTTATCCTCAAGGTCCTTCCAATATGCCACCCAGGTTAAAGAGCCATGTGTAGAACAAGGGCCAAACCAGTAAATATTCGAGGAGCAGATGGGTGAATCCTTCCTCGAAAGCAAGACAGAGTGTTTGTGGGGAAAGGGAAACTGATGATTCTGATCAAAGACAAATGTCCTCTCTGGGAACTTCAGGGGGCTCTGAATCACCCACTCAGAGAGCCCCCCAGAAGGCAAATGTGAGATAGGTCTGGCTCCTGCTGGCCACTGCCCAGGAGGCACACTGGTGTCTGGGAGTGGCGGGTAGCATCTGAGGCCTGGGGTAGTGAGAAACTGGGGGATTAGTAGCAAGTAAAGGGCAACTAAAGTCATAGGCATGCAGGTCAAATTGCCTGGGCACAGCGTCAGAGAGGAGGAAGGGAAGGGTGTGAGAAGACAAAAGTGAGGACGATGGGTGCCCACCTTCCCAGGAGCACCAGAGGAGGTGATTGTAAGGAGATGGAGGAGCCACGGGAGACAGGAAGGGAATTGGGAGAGGCTGGCATCACAGAGGTTTGGAGGGGCATCCCAGAGGAAGAAGCGGGATGAGGAAGGTGAGGCCTGAGTTGTACCCATGGATCACAGTTAATGGGTCATGGGCCACTGTCCCCAGAGGAACTCACAGAGCAGGAAGAGCTGAAACCCGGCTGGTGGGTTGAGCAGAGGATGGAAGATGAGAAGGTGAGACAGCAAGTCAAGATTTATTGTGGAAGGAAGGAGAGATCTTTGAAGGCCCTTGGGGCTCACAGAGGCTTCTGGCCAGAATGCTCACTTAGGATACGTTTTTGCTTAAAGATGAAAGAAAACCAAGCCCACCCGTGGTGAAGCTTGGCAGACAGTCAGTAGATGAAGGAGAAGGTGAATCTACAGGGGTCGCGAGGGACAAGCTGTCAGGGAGGAGAGGTCAGCTGAGAGCAGGAGGGACCCTCCTCCCTGCTGCCCAGAGATGGGGAAGGGGTAGGGTGACGGAACGGGTGAGTTTCCTCCCTGGGGCTGGCTGCTGGGAACCTCAGGCACTGGCTGAGGCAGAGAGGAACCCCAGCTGGAGGCGGGGTTTGAAGCTTGAAGAAGGGAAGGTCAGGGAGTATTCTGCAGCCTGTGGAGTGCGGCAGGCACATCCAAGACCACCCCGTGAACCCTAGACCCCACTCCAGCAGGGTTCTCTCCTGCCGGGCTCACGAAGGCTGGCCTTGAGAAGCCGAGAAGTTTGCACCTTTCCAAGGTGCGTGTTAGGACCGAGTAGGTGTGGAAGGCCAGGAGGCAGAGGGTGAGAGGCCCGTCCAAAAGCAGCGGTGGGTGCGCCCCATGGCGTCCCAGAAGGGCAGGAAAGGAGAAGCACCCACAGAGGACTGAGAAGTTATAGGGCAGTTCCCCTTGAGGGGCTGGAAGATGAGTCTATGTTTAACGTGGGGAACACAGGGATCCCTGTCTCCAGGAGGAGAGGCCGGGGCTGATGCGCTCAAACCTGGCACTGGATGGCTAAAGCGGGGCAGCTGTGCAGGTTATAGAGCACAGGAGGTCCAGGGCTCGGAGGTCAAGGGTTCCGAGGCCGGAGAGCTAGAGGTGGCAGCCTGTGACTGGCAGGAGGGGGCCATGGATTAAATAAACAGTTTTTACTAAAATAGAATGGTTTATGCTAGAACAGAAGCACCAAACAGCACCCACAGAGCTGGGAGGAGAGGCGAGCCGGCGGGCTCCAACCAGGGGCAGCCAGGTGCTGCCTACCTGGGAGTGTGGGGAGGACACAGGTGAAGGGGCTGGTCTTGCTCTCCCGTCCGAAGCGCTCCTCCAGCTTGCTCTGCAAGGCATAGAACTGGCGGTAGCGGCGGTAGATGAGGTACTTGGACCCCCCTTTCGTCTTCACCTCAATGACAAAAACCTAAGGACAAAAACCACAGGCTGAGCTAGCAAGCCAGGGATTGGGGCCTTGCAGACCAGGGACGGGGGTAGGGGCAGCCTCACAGGCCAGAGGTAGAGGACAGTGGAGGTCCAGAGGCCCTAGGGTTAGACAATAATTTCTCGACCTCAGTATCACTTTGGGGGTGAGGTAGTTCCCTGTTGTGGGCACCACATGACATGAACCAGAATCCCTGGATGCCATGCAGTAGATGCCCCACCCCAGGCTGTGGTCATTAAATCTGTCTCCAGATATTTACTGCACAGCGCCCCCTGGAGGGTGGAATTGCCCTGGTGAGAACCACTAGGATAGAATGTAGGAGAGGAAAGCACTGGAGGCTCAGAGGTCAGAGGGTGAGGGTGCGGGGTCTCTCTTACAAAGTGGCTGGTGAAGCCTCTCTTCTCCTCAATGTCAGCGATGTTGGCTGAGATGGCAATGTCGTCAGGAAGCTGGTCGAAGTCGCTGAGGGAGGTGGGAGGAGAAGAAATGCTGGTTATCATCCTGAAGTATTGAGGGGCTGGTAGGTGCAAGGCCCTGTGCCAAGTGAACCCATGTACCCAGCATTCTCTGTTCAACACCCTTCACATGCCAGGCTGTGACACAGACCGGGCGTCTGGAGTCAGAGCCACATGTCAACAACCATACTAGAATCTAGCAAATCGCTTTGGGGCTGCGTTATTCATTCAGGAACAGAGCATCAAGCACCCCTGCCTATCACACCCTGTTCTAGGCCCTGGGTCACCTACTTCCCAGAGAGGATGGCTCATTATAGCCAGGTTGGGAAAATCCTCACAGAGGAGGTGACATTTGAGCCAGGTCTAGAAGGATGAATAGAAGTCCGCCAGGTAGGGCCAGAGCAGGGGAATGCCTGCCCGCCTTCCTGGCAGAGTGAAGGCAGGCGCTAAAGCTCTGAGGACCAAGTCTATTGTGGTTGGAGTCTGGTGTGAGTGTGATCAGAGTCTGAATAGGCAGATGAGGCAGGTTGAGGAGGGTCTCCAGCGCAGAGCTAAGGAATTTTGTAAGCCACAGGGAGCCATGGACAGCTTCAGAAGAGAGCGAAAACACAACAGGGTTCTGGCTTTAGGAGGCCAACTCGGGCAGCTGCGTGGAGAGAAGGAGGGCAGAAACTGGGGGATGGAGCACCACTGCGAGGCCCTGAAGTGGCCCAGCAGAGAGACGAGGTGGGCCTGAGCCAGGCAGTGGGGATGAGAAGAGAAGACAGACACGAGGGAGACCTGATAACAGACACTGGGCCGTTTTTGTGCCCTCTGCTTCTTCCTAACTCATCAAGCTCCAGTTCTTTTCACGGTGACAAAGCCTAGCCCCAAGGTGATAGATCACAGTTGGCCTGAGCCAAACATAATAATCCCATTGCTGTTTCCCAGACTCACTTGCAGCTAGGAGCAACCATGTGACCTGTTCTGACCAAAGAGACCTAAGAGGAAATCTGCTGTAGGAGCCTCTGGGAGAGGGTTTGCTTCAAGATCCAGAGAGATGGACAAAGCTAGTAGGGTCTCCTCCTCTTTCCCCAACTGCCTTCCTGGAAAGCAGATGTGACATCTGGACTTGCAGCAGCCACATTGTATTCAAGAGGCAAAAAACATGAGAATGATCACAGGAATCTCTGGGACTCTGGTCCTGAAGTCACTGAGCAGCAGAACCAGTTGTGGCCTACCTCTGAACTTCTCATTATGTGAAAGCATAAACCTCTGTTTGTTTCAGCCACTATCAGTTCCTCTGTTCTCTACAGCTTTCAGCATTTCCAACAGACACACTGCTAATTTGTGAGTCATTCCAGAGTTACGACCAGCAGGGTTTGGGGACTGTTTGGATATAGAGGTGAAAGAAAGGGCAGTGTCAAGAGTGACACCCACACATTACCCGTATTGTGACCAGGATGGGTGGAAGGGGAGCAGGGTTGATGAACACACTGTGGGACGTGCTAATCTGAGAGGCCCCTGGGCACCCAGGTCATGGTCCTGCAAAAGTTGGTGTGTGGCTCTGGAGTCCCGCAGGGAGTGCAGTTGAAGGGGGTCCCAGCTGGATTGGGAGTGGTAAGAACCTTCTGCCCTGTGACTAGTGGTTAAAACCCCCAGGGAAGAGCAATCCATGAGCAGAGGAGGGGACTGAGAGGGACGGATGGAGGAAGAGAAAACGGAACACCAAGGCGAGGGAGGAGGAGCAACTCGGGGTCACCCAGTCCAGCCGCTTGTAGACAGATGAGGAAACTGGAAGCCATCAGCAATCGTGTTCCTGTTGCGGCAGTTGGGAAACAGGGTGGGAGTGGGGGGCAGGGCTGCCTGAACCTCAGAGCCAGCAGGGACCAGTCCCAGCCCCTGCTGGGCCCCACGGGACCTGGACTGCAGGGATCTAACTCAGGCCTCCGGAGGCTGGCACAGGAGGTGACTCAGGCTGGTGGTGGGCAGGCACAGGAAATCCCCACCACTCCCACGCCAGCAGCCTCCCCACTCACTTTCCACACAGGGTCCTGTGGTAACAAACACCCTTGGGAGAAGCTTCCTCGGCCACTTTCTCCCCTGAGACGGTGAATTTCCTGACTATATCACCTTTAGTAGGAGGCTGGTGGAGCAGGAAGGAACTGGAGAGGCAGCAAAGGCCTGTTGCAGGGAAACAGGTAGTGGTAACTACAGCTGATGATGTCCCAAGCGCACAGAACACCAGGGGCCCTTCTAAGACAGTATCACCTTTTTCCAGACTGAGGCACAGAGGGTTAACAAACTTGTCCAAAAAAGTAAAAAAAAAAAAAAAAAAACACTGGGATTTGGCTTCAGAATTTTGTTCCCAGTCACTGCTACACTGGCCCTGGTTTGAAGCTCCCAACAGCTGGCTGTGTTAAACTCAGATAAATCCCAGCCCCTCACAGCATCAGTCTCCCATCTAAAATAATAACGACAGTAATAATATTGTTAGCAGCTATTGTAACTCAGATGTTGTCCTAAGAACTCTAGGATGTGGCCTCTGCCTTCCTGGGTTTCATGGTTGATTGGAGGAGTTGGATAAATAATTACATAATTTCAGTAATCACAGAAGCTGTGAAGGGAAAGTCCACAATGTTTCAAGCTACAGCAGGAGCCCAGCCATTACTCTAGTCCCTGGAAGAATCCGTAGTGCAGCAGGCAAGAGAGCTCGCCAAGCCGACACTCTAAGATGGGGAAGAAGTTATCAGAGGGAGAAGCAAGGATGCTGTACCTGCAAGGAGAGCGAGGTGTGCTCAGACTGAGGGTGATCAGGGAGGGCTTCCCAGAAGAAGTGGCACCAGGTAAAGAGGAGTCGACCCAGGACAACAGGCAAGAGAAAGAGTGAGTGCAGAGGCCCCAACTATGCAAGAAGGGGCAAGTTACAAGGGGTGAGGCCAGGGAGACCAGCAGAGCCTGCTCATGAAGGGCACTTGTGCCCCGCCTTAGGGTGGTGGGGCGAGGAAGAGTTATGTTGGGAGACCCGTGTGTCACAGAGGGGAGGGTACAGGTGAAAGATGAAGACCTGAATTCCCGCTCTGACATTGCCAAGGTCAGCAGACTTGGGAAGGCTCCTCTCTGAACTCTGACCCCTCCACCACTCCGAGACAGGGCCCAAGGAGGTATTTATATCCCGGGAGGGTTTGGAGGTCACATCTGTAACAAGCGTAGCTGGAGAAGCCCCACGGGAGCAGGGAGCCTGCTCACTGCTCTATCCTCAGTGCCCAGGACAACACTGGCACATAGTAGGTGCTCATGGAGGTGCAAGCGCACTCTCTGTGTCTGTTTTACAGCAAGTCCACTGTGGGCTGACACTGTGGCTCAGCGGTAAAGAATTCACCTGCAGTGTAGGAGACTTGAAGGAGACAAGGGAGATGGGGGTTAAATCCCTGGGTTGGGAAGATCCCCTGGAGGAGGAAATGGCAATCTCCTCCAGCATGCTTGCTTGACATCCCATGGACAGAGGAGCCTGATGGACTCCAGTGCTTGGGATTGCGAAGAGTCGGACACAACTTAGCAACTAAACAACAACAAAAGCAGCCACTGTGGGCCCCATGGGAACAGCCTGGCTGCCTGCGGGGCGGGGCCAGGGAGCTGGACCAGAAGTTGCTGCACTGGGCAAAAGCAGGGGTGCAAAAAAATGGGCAGCAACTCCCCCAGAAGAGTTGCCCCCTGGAGACCTCAGCCAGAACCCCTCTGAACTGAAGTCCATTCCAGGCCCATAGACTGATATTGTTCATGAAAAGTCCATTTGGGAGGCCTGGACAGGAGGGGCTGGGTGACGGGTGGGAAGACCCTGGGGCAGCAGCTAGGTCAGGGTTCCTGCCTCCTACACACAGTAGGCGCTCAAAACATGCTTGTGGGAAGTGCACTCAGTGCCCCCACAGCAGTGCTTTCCACCTTCAGACGCCTCAGGCTTTGGAAAGTCCTGCTACCAGAAATCTGCTGCCCTCCTATTACATCCTCCACTTGGGCCTCAGGCATCCAGACCTCATGTTTAAATAGGCATCCAGACCTCATGTTTAAATAGGCATCCAGACCTCACGTTTACATAGGCATGCAGGTGCAGGGAGACTGAGAGACCCCAGGCGCAGCTCCATAGGCTCATGAAAGAGGAGGGAAGGGCACCCTTCCTCCATAAAGGGGCAAGCACAGCTTCCAGGGGGCCAGGACTAGGAGGGAGGGGTCGGCCCTGGGCATCATCTCTCTGACTCACGTGCCCTGAGAAACAGCAGGCACCACCAGCCTCAAACAGCAGCTATTTCCTGAAGGTTCCGGTTTACATGCCAGGCCCAGTCTCCACTGATGACTTGGGGGCTGGAGGACCTGGAATCTGTGGGGGCACCTGAGGACATAGGGCTTGGCTCCTGCCTTCCTGAACCTCACCCCAGCCCCCAGCACCACCCTCCGTGGCTTTTGAAGACCATTCTTTTTCTTTTTTTGGCTGCCCTGCGCAGCGTGTGGGATCTTAGATCTCTGAGCAGAGATCAAATCCATACCCCCTGCAGTGGAAGCGCAGTCTTAACCACTGAACTGCTAGGAAAATTCCTGGAAGGGCATTCCTGAACCACCCTCCAAGCATTTGCATTTGATACCCCTCCTGCAACACAGAGCTGCGTGTGTGTGCACAAACATACCTTCCTTCTGACATTTGACATTCAGGAATTCCATCATGGCTCCCACTCCTAGCTGCAGAGTCCACCAGGGGCCCTCTGCTGCCCACTTCGGCCAGACCAACCTGACCCATCCCCGGTGACCCTCTGAGCCGCTTCCATGCTTTTACCACACTCTTTCTGATGTCATCTGCAGCTCTGATCCAGAAAGGCAGGAACCAAGCCCTGTGTCCTCAGGTCCCCCCACAGCTCAGAGCACAGGCTGACCTACCGAGGAAACTCAGAGAATGTCTCCTGAGAAACGGGGCAAGGCCCTGGCAAGGCTGTGCTCGGAGAGCCCCAGCCTTGCCACTCACTCCCTGTGACCCTGAGTGAAAATTTTATTCTCCTTGGGGCTCAGTTTTCTCATCCATACAATGACAGGATTGGTCCAGAATGATCTAAAGACATTTTCCAGCTCAAAGATCCATCCATCCATCTGTTATTCATTCATTCACTCATTCACTCAGCAGCATTTACTAAGCACTTAGTACTGGCATTGTTCAAATCCTGGGATATTTGCTGTTCACTTGCTAAGTCATGTCGACTCTTTGCGACCCCACGGACTACAGCACACCAGACTTCCCTGTCCTCCACTATCTCCCTGAGTTTGCTCAAGTTCATGATAGCATCAAGTTGGTGATGCTATTGAACCATCTCATCCTCTGCCACTCCTTTCTTCTCCTGCCCTTAAACTTTCCCAGCATCAGGAGCTTTTCCAATCAGTCGGCTCTTCACATTAGATGGTCAAAGTAGTGGATTCAGCTTCAGCATCAGTCCTTCCAGTGAATATTCAGGGTTTATTTCCTCTAGGATTGACTGTTTTGATCTCCTTGCTGTCCAAGGGACTCCCAAGAGTCTTCTGAGCACCACAATGAAAAAGCATCAATTCTTCGGCACTCAGCACTTTTTACGGTCCAGCTCTTACATCTGTGCATGACTACTGAAAAAACCATAGCTTTGACTAGATGGACCTGGG
Organism: Cephalophus harveyi; assembly: GCA_006410635.1. NCBI lineage: Eukaryota > Metazoa > Chordata > Mammalia > Artiodactyla > Bovidae > Cephalophus > Cephalophus harveyi. Next base: position 476,277 of record SJYT01068310.1, on the reverse strand, counting down.
ATATAGCAATGATCAAAAGAGATAAATACCCTACGGGACTGCCTTCTAACTGCGGAGCCAGTGACAAAGAAAACAGAGGAGTGCGTATAGACTATTATGCCAGAGAAGTAAGGACTACACAGAAGAACAAAACAGGCCAAGTGTTTGGAGGGGGCTGCTAAGGAAGGTTTCTTGAAGAAGTTGACATTTGAGCCAAGCCTTGGAAAACAGCCAGATTCTGTGCCTCCATCTGAACAGAAGATGAAAACCCATTACTGAATAGTGTGGAGTAGCGAGGCCCAGCCTGGGCCCCAGACACCTGAGTTCCCGTCCAGACTGCACCACCCACTTCTGCATGACCTTGCGAAAGTCACTCCCCCTCTCTGAGCCTCAGTGTCTTCATCCGTGCCTGAGGGAAGTGAGCCACTACTAGGAGTTTCCTTTAAAAAGCTCTCAGAGTCTGTATTTCTGAGTATTTGGGGTCTGACTCAACTCCAACCTCTCAACTTTTGACATTGATAAGCAGCTGCAGGAGGGTGGGCCTCTGCCCTTCAAGGCCTGCCGGGAACAGCGAGGATCCCCGGGCGGGCAGCGCCCCTGCACTCACCTCTCAGCCCGGAGCTGCTGCGCCCTGGCCATGGCTGTCAGTCCAGGGCAGGGGTGGCGGAGGGTCTCACGACCGGGCCCAGGCCGAGGTCACCTCTCACTTCCCTCCAGCTAGCCTCGTCTCGGCTGTGGTCCCAGGAGTCCCCAGGAGCTGCCTCTGGGGAGGCCCCCAGCCAAGCCTTTCTCGGCTCTAGAAGAGGCTCCTCCTCCAGGCCCTCTGGGGCTGGCCTGTGGCCCATACTTCCTCTTCCCCACTTTGCAGATGTACCACAACTGGGGAAGTACACACTCTCGGACACTGGATGTGTGGGGTACACTGATTAGGGGGAGGGGCATTGGGGACTTCCTCGATGTCAGTTCTTGGTGCCAGATCTTGGCTGGGTATCAGAGACCTGCTCTCCATCAGAGACTGGGCCTCAGTGCTGACTCAGCCACCACAGGGGGCTTACATCCTTGGGGAGTTACTTCACATCCACTGACTCACACCCAGCCTGCACCCCCTCACTGTCGAGACTTTACCCAACCTATTCCCTAGGCTGGGAGTGCAGGCCTCCACCTCACCTTCCTTCCCAAAGTCCTCTCTCAGATGCCACCTCCTCCAGGAAGCCTTCCTGGTACCCCCAACAAAGTTAGTGCTCTCAGGCACTTGTGTTATATTCGAATGTGAGGGTTGGTTTATCCTTCTCTATTCCCCCTTTCCTGGAATTCTGGGCTGCACTTCTCTCATGCCTAGATCCCCAAGCCTACTTGGGCCTGGCACAGCCATTTCTCCCTACAGGGCTGCCAACCAGAGTGAGCATCATATTACAAATCTGAGCACACTGCTTAAACTTTAACTGCTTCACCTGCACTAGGAGAAAGTCCAAACTTCTAGTCCTGTCTGCCTCCAAAGTTCTGAACACCCTACTGGCTTCCCCAGCCCCCTCTCCTGGGCTGTTCCTTCCCACACTGGCCTCTAGTCTATTTCTAGAATGTTCCAAGATGTTTTCCCCTCTTAGCCTTCATGCAGATTGTTTCTGCTGGAATGCTCTTCCCTGTCTCCTTTAGGGCTCATCTTGGAAGTCACCTCTACTGGGAGACCTTCCAGGAACCTGAACTCTAAATATGTCACCCTCTCTCTGCTGTTCTCTCCCAGATCCCTGTACTTCTGCTTTAGAGCATTGAGAACTATTGTAACTCCATATTGTATTTTTATATGTCTGACAACTGTCTTCCCAGCGAGTGCAGTGCCTAGCACGTTGCAAGTGCTCACCCAATATTCAGGGAATGAACATGATTTTGTGGCCCCTCTAACCTGTATGGCTATAGAATTCTGAAGGGAGCTCTCCCAAGAGAGCCACACCCACTTGTCACACACACACACACACACACACACACACACACACACACTCCATTCACATTCACTCATGCATCACAGATGCAAAGTAGAAAGCAGCAGCAAGAGGATATGGATGATGGGGAAGACATGCCTTCTGGCATCACAGAATGGGCCCTTCTGGCCCTCTGTCCCAAACCCAAGCTGAATTAGGACCCGCAGGGCTGGGACGAGGCTCTGTAGGGACAGAGCCAGCCCAGTGGAGCCTGGAACCAGCATCTCCCACTGTAGTTCTTTCGTTGTTTTCCAGACACAGAGCCTGGGGATAAGAGTCATTCTAGGATCCCAAGGGCTGTCTGGCTTACAAATGAAGGGCAGCTGGCAGCCTCAAGCCCTTCCTGTGAACCTTGTCCCCACTCCACCCAGCCACCTCAAGGGACTTTCTGCCCCAAAAAGAGTTCAGGGCAGAGCCCAAATCCCCAGGAGACAATATGCTCTGGGCCCAGCACTACAGCCCTGACCCAATGAGGATCTGCCTCCCTTCCTGCAGCCTGGCCAGGGTCAAGGGCTCTTCAGAAACCAAGATTCTTTATGGACTCCTTGGGAAGTAGGATCAACATTGGAGGACAGAAGAGAAGACAAGAAAGGAGAAAAACGGAGGGATGTACCCAATCAACTATTTATCCAATAGGGCATTTGGAATACAGAGATAAACATGGCAGGGTGAACACAAGTCAAAATTTCCCATCTTACTCTAGGCATATAAAAGCTGTGAGACAATATATTTTTTAGTATTTTAAACATATCAAGTCCAGCTCAAAAGCAAGAAAGTCTAATTTTAAGATTCTAAGAGAAGGGAACCTATACCAGTGAGAGGCACCCCACACCCAGTGGGAAAACCAGGGATAGAAATGGGCTCACAGGGCTAGGATCTTAATGCCTAATCAAGGACTGAAAGCGTGAAAGGGTTAGTCACTCAGTCGTGTCCGACTCTTTGTGACCCCATGGACTATATATAGCCTGCCAGGCTCCTCTGGCTGTGGAATTCTCCAAGCAAAAATACTGGAGTGGGTTGCCACTCGCTTCTCCAGGAGTTTTTCCCGACTCAGGCATCAAACCCAGTTCTTCTGCATTGCAGGCAGATTCTTTACTGTCTGAGCCATCAGGGACTAGCCGCCAGTCTGAGACTAGGTTCAGGCTCTAAGTCCTGCTCTGCTGGCAGGAAATCAAATCTGCACTCCCAGTTTGAAGCTGAGTGTCAGAACTGATTAAAGGAATAGAACATCTCCGCTATCAGCCTGGGGTCACTGCAGGAGTTGGGATGCTCTCCCAGGACATGGCAAAATGAGAGATATATATACAAGACCAGAGCCTCAAACCTAAAATGTGCACTGGTGTCAGACCCAGATCTAAGCTACCCACGCAGTAGAGACATCCCAAGCTGAAGTAGTAACATCAAAACACTTTGGATGCCATGAGCTTGCAAGGCAATAACAAAACTTCCCTGTAGACTCATAGACCAAAATTGCAAATTGTGGAAAGAACCTCTCCACTATGAAAAATAGCTTATAGATTCAGCGTACCAGAGAATTCACACCCAAAGAACTAGAAATAATATAGACAATGATTCTGTCCCAGTCATGGTGACTCAGAGTTCCCCATTTGGAGGATGAAACTAAACGAGCAGTAACAGGACAGGGTTACGTGTGGCAGGTGTCTGTGAGTTCCAAGAGGTGCAAGCACCTAGCTGTGGCTGGGGACCAGGAGGACGCTGGCCTGCAGCTGGTCAGGAAGAACAGAAGTGACAACGATTTTAGCAAGAAAGTATAACCCAGCACTGGCATGTGATTGTATCATCATATGTGCTTAGTTGAAAACATATATATAAACATGTTTATAAACATATATGAGTCTGTGTAGACAAGTGTGAGGGACCTGCATATATGTAGACAAGTGTGAGGGACCTGCATATATCCTGACCTGCATATATGTTTCCTTGCAGTCCAAGGGACTCTCAAGAGTCTTCTCCAACACCACAGTTCAAAAGCATCAATTCTTCAGCACTCAGCCTTCTTCACAGTCCAACTCTCACATCCATACATGACCACAGGAAAAACCATAGCCTTGACTAGACGGACCTTAGTCGGCAAATAATGTCTCTGCCGGGAGAAATATCAATAACCTCAGATATGCAGATGACACCACCCTTATGGCAGAAAGTGAAGAGGAACTAAAAAGCCTCTTGATGAAAGTGAAAGTGGAGAGTGAAAAAGTTAGCTTAAAGCTCAACATTCAGAAAACAAAGATCATGGCATCCAGTCCCATCACTTCATGGGAAATAGATGGGGAAACAGTGGAAACAGTGTCAGACTTTATTTTGGGGGGCTCCAAAATCTCTGAAACTCCAGTACTTTGGCCACCTCATGCGAAGAGTTGACTCATTGGAAAAGACTCTGATTCTGGGAGGGTTTGGGGGCAGGAGGAGAAGGGAACAACAGAGGATGAGATGGCTGGATGGCATCACTGACTCAATGGATGTGAGTCTGAGTGAACTCCAGGAGTTGGTGATGGACAGGGAGGCCTGGCGTGCTGCGATTCATGGGGTCGCAAGGAGTTGGACACAACTGAGTGACTGAACTGAACTGAACTGAGTGTATATCTGTTGGGCTTCCCAGGTGGTACTAGTGGTAAAGAACCCACCTGCCAGTACAGGAGACATAAGACACTTGGATTTGATCCCTGAGTCAGGAAGATCCCCTGGAGGAGGGCAAGGACACCCACTCCAGTATTCTTGCCTGGAGAATCCCACAGACAGAGGAGCCTGGCAGCATACAGTCCACAGGGTCTCAAAGAGTGAGACATGACTGCAGTGACTTGGCACACATGCCCGTGTATTTGTTGATCCCACTCTCCTAATTTACAGCCCTTTCCCCCTTTGGTAACCATAAATTTGTTTTCTGTGTCTGTGAGTCTGTTTCTGTTTTGTAAATAAGGTCATCGTATCATTATTTTAGATTCCACACATAAGCCATTTCATGTGGTACTTGTCTTTCTCTGTCTAACTTGCTTCACTTAGTATAATAATCTCTAGGTCCATCCATGTTGCTGAAAATGGCATTATTTCATTATTTTTATCACTGAGCAATAATATGCCATTGTGTTCCCCCAGGCAGCTCAGTGGTAGAGTCCACGTGCCAATGAAGGAGATGCAGAAGACATAGGTTTGATCTCGGGGTCAGGAAAAGCCTCTGGAGGAGGAAATATGCTTGCTTGGAGATTCTCAAGGACAGAGGAGCCTGGGGGACTACAGTCCATAGTGTTGCAAAGAGTCACACACAACTGAGCAACTGAGCATGCATGCAATATTCCATTGTGTATGTGTGGGGGGGTATATATATATACATATCTCACATCTTTATCCATTAGTCAGTGGACATTAGGTTGCTTTCATATCTGGCTATTGTAAATACTATTGCTAATGAATATTGGCGTGATTGTATTTTTTCGAGTTAGAGTTTTCATCTTTTCTGGATATATGCCCAGGAGTGGGGTTGCTGGATCACATGGTAACTCCATATTTAGTCATTTAAGGAACCTCCATCCTCTTCTCCACAGTGGCTGCAGAGAGGCTATATTGAAATGCTGGAATCTGAGTGGGCACAAACTGAGCGTAAACATAAATACATCCAGAGCACATGAACTTGGGCATCCTTTTATCTGTGAAACAGGCTTACCAAATAGGGTTGTAGTAAAACTTAATGAGAAAAAATGCATGAAAAGTGTCTAGATACAGGAATATCTAAATCTTGTGCCAAGTTTTCAGTGTGTATGTGTGTGTGTGTTGTGTGGTGTGTGTGTGTGTGTGTGTGTAGGGTAGGATAAACCCTCAATTTCACCTTCCCGGGTTTCTCAAGATCTTCTTTTCCCATTCCCAGCCCCCTCCACCCCAAAAAACCTCCTGGGGACCTGACCTGCCACTGGGCAGCTGCCTTTGCCTTGGGGCAGCGGTCCAGGATTGTCCAGGGAAGGGCTGAAGGCCTGCAATGGACCAGCTCTTCCCCTCCCCAACTCCTTCTCTCCCTTTCTTCTGCCCATAGTTCTGCTGAATCTGGCTATTTTCTTTGGCTCCTCATACACAGAACACTGCTGCTAATTTTATGCCCGAGCTCTGATACAGTGTAATTTGAGGCCAGACACTCTGTCAGCAGTGGCCCCGGTCCTGCTGCTGCTGTGATTCCTGTGTCCCTCACCCCCACCACTGGTCTCCCGCTGCTGCTGCCGCTGCTGCGGTGGTGAGAGAAGGAGGCAGAGGAATTGCCAGGAAGAGAAGCCAAACTCTGCACACGTTCCAAGCAGCACATTTGTATTGAGTGTTTCTGAGTAGGTACAAAGCAATGCCTGAAGTGACCTCTTGCACCTTGAGAACTGACTTGTGATAACCTCCCCTCTCCATAGCCTGTGGGAAACTCACACACGAGTTATTCAACCGTTCGCACTGGTAGCTCCCGGCCCAGGCAGTAACGCTCACATGTTTCATTCACAGAAACAAGTTTGCAGGCCCTCCTTTCCCACCAGATTACTTTGAATGCACACCCAAACCTAACAGCTCAGAGGTTTGAGGCCAAGAGGTCAGGAGAAAGCAAACTGCGAGTATCAGGAGGAAGCAAATGACAGTAAAGTGACATTCTGACAGTAAGGTGCCAAAGAGAATGCTGAAAAACAGAGGCTCAAGGACTCAAAAACAAATGCTAGGGTCTTTTCTGGTGGTCCAGTGGTTAGGAATCCAACTGCCGATGCAGGGGACACGGGTTCAATCCCTGGTCCGGGAAGATCCCACATGGTGTGAGGCATAAGCCTGGGTGCGGCAACTACTAAGCCTGCATCCTAGGGTACAGCTACTAAAGCCCCCACCCCCTAGAGCCCGTGCTCTGCAACAAGAGAAGCCTCTGCAACGAGAAGCCCCAGCGCCCCGAGGAAGAGCAGCCCCTCTTCACTGCAACTGGACAAAGCCCTCGCACAGCGCTGAAGACCCAGCACAGGCGTAAATGAATAAATAAGGAAGAAAATGGAAGACACCGAAGCTATATATTAAAAAAAAATAATAATAAACCAGGGGCCACCCAGAGAAGGGGCACTGCTGCATTATGAAGGTTTACTAATATCCATTCAACAGGCTTCCCCAGAGGCTCAGTGGTAAAGAATCTGCCTGCACTTCGCAAGCTTCCATCTTTGGGTCAGAAGATCCCCTGGAGGAGGAAATGACAACCCACTCCAGTATTCTTGCCCAAAGAATTCCATGGACAAAGGAGACTGGCGGGCTACAGTCCCTAGGGTCGCAAAGAGTCGGACAGGACTGAAGCGACTTAGCATGCACTGATACCCATTCATAACCACATCTCCAAGGAAAGGTTCAATACTCTAAGAACATATCTGAGGGCTGCCAGTCCTGAATGAGGACTGGATCTTTTTTTTTTTTTTTTAGGACTAAATCTTAATTTCACAAAATGCACAGCAGTTTTCAAACCTTTCTCATTCAAGTGCTGCAGGTCTGCAAGATAAAATGAAGATACCCACCTCTGAGTAGCTGTTTATCAGGGCTCAGAGCTCCAGTGGCAGAAACAGGAGCATGATGATGGTCAGGGGCTGGGGCAAGACTGGAAGATGGCCCTGGAGCTCATCTTACAGGAAGTCAGCAAGTGTCCACTGTCTGGAATAATGACTCTCCTAAGGAAGAGAAGGAAAATCCCAGATTAAACTGAGCAAGGTTCCTGGGGATCCCTCATGTACTGAATTCCCCAATCTTGACCCACATGTGTCTGTCTTTGTAATTTATGAGGGGAACCTCACTGACCTCCTCCCTGAGCCATAAATAGCCACCTGGCAGGCCCCAGGAAGCAACATTTGAAGACAAGGAGGGTGTGGATGAAGCCAACTAGACAGCAAGCTCCCTGAAGGCAGAAGGGCCCTGCCCTCCTCTGCGGTGTCTCAGCACGCAGCAGAGCTGGGTCTGGAACTTAGGTGCCCTGGCTCTGACACACCTGAGTTACGTAACCTCTCTGACCATCAGTTTCCTTATTCATTTTTCTAAATGGAGATGATTATACCTGTTTCATAGGATTATTGCCTTATTCATTTCTCAAAATGTAGTGAGCACTTACTATGTCCCAGACACCTACTCTGTGCCCAGCTTCAATGAAAGCCATTGTTTTCATGAAACCTTCTGTAGATGGGTTAAATAAATTGGTGAATGCCAAGTATTCAGTATAATGCCTGGCGCATGGAAGATGGACAGTAATTGATGGACATCACTGATGTTAATGTTGATGATAATTTCCTTGATATGGCTTGGTCCCTTCTTGGTCTGTCTCCCCCTGCACAGTTCACTCTCCTCTGACTTAAAACTTAATACATCAAATTCTATTTTCCCCCCATATATGTCATCCACTGTCACTGCACTTGAGTTGTGGAAACCGCTCTGTGCCTAATCAAAATCATTGATGGAAATTGACCACCAGGGGACGCTGCGACCTAGAAGCCCAGTTCTCACTCTGCAGCGCCACCTGGAGGAAGAAATATCATAAGTCACAAGCGAAAGGACCGGTCTAACAAGAGGGTCAAATAGTGAGAGCTAGCTTGGCAAAGACAGTCAAGGCAATGGCATCCCACTCCAGTACTCTTGCCTGGAAAATCCCATGGATGGAGGAGCCTGGTCGGCTGCAGGTCCATGAGGTCCCTAAGAGTCGGACACGGCTGAGCGACTTCACTTTCACTTTTCACTTTCATGCATTGGAGAAGGAAATGGTAACCCACTCCAGTGTTCTTGCCTGGAGAATCCCTGGGACAGAGGAGCCTGGTAGGAGGCCGTCTATGGGGTCGCACAGACTCGGACACGACTGAAGCGACTTGGCAGCAGCAGTAGCAGCTTGGCGGCAGCAGCAGCTTGGCAAAGTGCTGCTTGCTGAACTCAACAGCCAAATCTCCAGACCCTCATCAACCAGAATCTGAGCAGGATTCATGAGAAGAAGTCCCCTGAGGCTTAAGGATCCGGAATCTCCACTTCTTTGATCACAAGTATGATAATGGCTAAGATACTCGGAGTTTACTGTTTAACCAACCTTCCACCACAAAATTGCAAAAGTATGTGAGTTAGCACTTTCAATGCCCTCACTACAGTGTTTGGCTCAAAGTCCAGCTCAATACATGTTGGCTCTGATTACTGTTACTTAATCCTCAGTCCAACCCCTATAATATGTCATTATTTTCCCCCTGCTCTTGAGATAAGGAAACCGAGGCTCTATGGGATTAGGAGACTGAAACAAAGTGACTTAGTGGATGAGTGATGAAGTAAGATTTTGACCTTAAATCTGGCTGATTTCAAACCCACACTGTCAATAAATGTGCTGGACTGCCTAATTCATTCATATATTCACTTCACGAGCATTTAGCATCTCTTCTGTACAGGTGGAAAGGATACGGAGATGAATCCGGCACAGTAATTGCCTTCATGGAACTCACACCACTGTTGAGTACACATGTATGTGTGTGTGCATACACACAAGCACACAGATGCGTGCATATGCACCTGCACACAAGTGAACATACACAGGTGCACGCATGCCCGCATGGAGACATGCACACACATGCATGCATGCCCACATATACACTCAGGCATTCAGAGCAAAGCACAGGTTGGGGAGAAATCAGGAGATACATGTTAAGAATCCAGTTTCCCGGATTCTATACCCAATGCTCTCTTCAGCCTCCAGGGGATTTCAAACACAGATGTCTCCAGGGGCCTGGCAGGTACCTTCAGTGTCAGCTGGAGCCTGGATGGAAAGCTCAAGGGGCTGGGGCAAGCCGTGGCTTAGGGCCTGCCTCCCACGCCGTCACCTCTGGCACAGGACTGCAAGGAGTCTAAGAATCCTAACTGTGAGCCTGGCCTTCCAGCTCCCCATGAAGGTCTACTGGTCAGCGCAGAAGAGCAGAACCGTCTTATTAGCAGCTTGTTGGCTCACTCTGCAGTTGAAAGAATTTCAAGGCAGGAGAACAGAACTGTCTTATTAGCAGTCATAAGAATTTAAACACACAGTACACGGGCTTCCATTTGTCCTACTGCTCCAGGCCCCATAGTGTTGGTGTCGGTAAGCAAGGCACAGGGACTTGTAGGCCCCGGTAATCCTCTGGATTTCATTCAAAGAGGAAAGAGAATCCATGAGAGTGTTTAAATAAAGAGTGATGTAATCTGATTAATGTTTTAAAAAGGTCCCTTTGTCTGCTGTTCAAACGGAGGCTCCCAGGAGGTGGTATTAGAAGTAAATAGACTATGTTCCCCATTCTAACAGCATTTTAAGATTTGGCTTTATTGAGGTATAATTTACATATGATAAAACTCACCAACTTAGGGACTTGCCTGGTGGTCCAGTAGTTAAGAATCTGCCTTATAATGCAGGGGACTCGGGTTTGATCCCTGGTCAGGGAACTAAGATCACACATGCTGAGCAGCAACTAAACCTTTGTGCTTCAACTAGAGAGCCCTCGAGCTGCAGCGAAGACCCAGCACAACCAAACAAACAAATAAAACACTCAGCAAGTTTGAGTGTATACTTCAACGAGTTTTGACAATTATGTAGCCACTGTATCACAATACAGGAGATTTCCATTATCCCTGAAAAACTCCCAAAGGATCATGCCCCTTTGCCATCAATCTCCTCCCTTACCCACCCCAGGCCCTGGCAACCACTGATCTGTGTGCTATCATTCCACTTTGCCATTTCTCAAATTTCATATGAACGGAATTAATTGCAGAGTATGCGGTCTTCTGTGCCTGGCTCCTTTCACGGGGTATAATTCATCAGTGTTGATGTGTATACATCAGTAATTACTCTTATCACTAAATAGTAGTCTATAGTAGGAACATACCATAATTTGGCATCTATTCACAAGTTGATGGGCATTGGGGCTGTTTCCAAGTCTGGGGTTATTAAAACAAAGTTGCTGCAAACATTCAAGCACAAGTGCTTGAGTGGACATGAGTTTTCATTTCTCTTGGGTAAATATTTAAGAGATGCTGGGCCGTTTAATACTTGCATATTTAACTTTATAAGAAATTCTCCAAAGTGGTTGCACCATTTTGCATTCCTGGCAGCCAGTGTATTAAGAGGCAGATGTTCGAGGTTCCAGTTCCACACTGGCTCAGGGATGGGGCCTCCACCTGTAAAGACCAGGGGTCTAAGTGCAGCTATAGCCTCTGGGTTACTTGTTATCTCCTCTCAGCTCCAAACTTACCCTTCTGAGGACTTCCCTGGTGGTCCAGAGGTTAAGACTCCACGCTTTCAACGCAGGGGGCACAGGTTTGACCCCTGGTGAGGCTCCCAGGAGGTGGTATTAGAAGTAAATAGACTATGTTCCCCATTCTAACAGCATTTTAAGATTTGGCTTTATTGAGGTATAATTTACATATGATAAAACTCACCAACTTAGGGACTTGCCTGGTGGTCCAGTAGTTAAGAATCTGCCTTATAATGCAGGGGACTCGGGTTTGATCCCTGGTCAGGGAACTAAGATCACACATGCTGAGCAGCAACTAAACCTTTGTGCTTCAACTAGAGAGCCCTCGAGCTGCAGCGAAGACCCAGCACAACCAAACAAACAAATAAAACACTCAGCAAGTTTGAGTGTATACTTCAACGAGTTTTGACAATTATGTAGCCACTGTATCACAATACAGGAGATTTCCATTATCCCTGAAAAACTCCCAAAGGATCATGCCCCTTTGCCATCAATCTCCTCCCTTACCCACCCCAGGCCCTGGCAACCACTGATCTGTGTGCTATCATTCCACTTTGCCATTTCTCAAATTTCATATGAACGGAATTAATTGCAGAGTATGCGGTCTTCTGTGCCTGGCTCCTTTCACGGGGTATAATTCATCAGTGTTGATGTGTATACATCAGTAATTACTCTTATCACTAAATAGTAGTCTATAGTAGGAACATACCATAATTTGGCATCTATTCACAAGTTGATGGGCATTGGGGCTGTTTCCAAGTCTGGGGTTATTAAAACAAAGTTGCTGCAAACATTCAAGCACAAGTGCTTGAGTGGACATGAGTTTTCATTTCTCTTGGGTAAATATTTAAGAGATGCTGGGCCGTTTAATACTTGCATATTTAACTTTATAAGAAATTCTCCAAAGTGGTTGCACCATTTTGCATTCCTGGCAGCCAGTGTATTAAGAGGCAGATGTTCGAGGTTCCAGTTCCACACTGGCTCAGGGATGGGGCCTCCACCTGTAAAGACCAGGGGTCTAAGTGCAGCTATAGCCTCTGGGTTACTTGTTATCTCCTCTCAGCTCCAAACTTACCCTTCTGAGGACTTCCCTGGTGGTCCAGAGGTTAAGACTCCACGCTTTCAACGCAGGGGGCACAGGTTTGACCCCTGGTCAGGGAACAAAGATCCTTCGTGGGGCACAGCCAAAAAACAAAACAAACAAATCTACCCTTCTATGCCCGGCTTTCTGGAGCTGGGGTTGGGTCTCCAAACCACTTTTCTGCTTTGCCAGCTGATTCCCAATAGCTTCTGCCAACAGGGGCTACTAGAGGGAGAGGAGGAAGGCATTCGCTCCTTCATGCGTCTTCACTGTACCCAGCAGTCTTGCTGCCCCGGAAGCCATAGTTGGTCCCAGTAACCAATGACTCTAGTTTCTAGTTCTTTCCACGTTCCCAGGATGAGGTTCCCCACTCCCTCCTCAGAGGTCTGGAGTTCTGAGTCCCAGCTCCCTGAGGACCCTTCTCCAAGCTTCTAAGACACCAGCCCCAGCTGGGCACCAACACTCCCTCCACCAGCTCCCTCTTTCAGGCTTCTAAGTCATGACAACCCCACCCTCTTCCTCCTATCCCCACGGCTATAGGAAGCAGTTACTATCTGGTAACTCAGTGTCTCCTTTTGTCTTCAGTCTTCTGAGATCCGTTCAACCAATCCCCTATATTAAATTCTCACTGTTAAAATAATTTGTCTACTTTCCCCCCAGTACTCAGGCAGCCTCACAGGCCACAAGTCTAGCTCCCAGCTAGAATATCTCCAGGGAAGCAGGATGGTCAGGCAGGAGGAGTCTCATGCCTGGGGCAAAGGGACAGGCCCTCAGGCAACTCACATAACCACTCTGAACATCAGCTTCCTTATCTGTAAAAAAAAAACCAAACCACCCAGCTGGAGCCTGATCTAATCAAGGGTTCAATAAATATTTGAGGAGGAAAATGGGGGAAGGAGACATTTTATATTACAGACAGCTGCTCAAGTTGGGCATGTTACACATTTTATTCCAAGACCCTCCAGGGAATGCAAATTCCTCTCCCTCTTCACCCTGTTCTTGACTACAGAATGCTCTAGAATCCATTTTCCTCTTCTTCCTTTGGTAATGAAGTCCATAAGAAGTTGGACTGGACTCACGGACCTCTGGTAAAGGTATCATTTCCCAATCTATCTTGCAGCTACATGTGACTATGTGACCAACAGCTCATCAGTGGGATGGGAGGGGAAGCTATGGGCACAATTTTCAGGCTGTACCCTCAAAGAAAGAAGGCATGTGCTCCACCTTCCACCTCCCCTTCCTGCTAGCTGGAGAGGCCTGCAGCGGAGAACGAATGGCTGAGGGAACTTGGGTCTCCGAGCAGACTGCATAGCTTACATTCAGATTGTCCATGGGAAAGAAGGAAACCTCTGCTGTGTTCAAGCCACTGAGATTTTGACCTTCATTGCAGCAACGACGCCTGTGTCCTACTATATCCATTAGAGCAGTGTTGGCAAACGTGTTTTGTGAAGGGCCAGATAGTAAATATTTTAAGCTTTGCAGGGCGCCGGTCTCGGGCGATCACAACTACTGGATTCTGCTGTCACAGCAGGAAAGCAGTCATAAACAATAAATAATTGAATGGGTGTGGCTGACTTCCAATACAACTTTATTTACAAAAATAGGTCGCAGACGTGGCCCTCGGCCCGTACTTTGCAGATCCTTGCACCAGACTTAGGAGCCAAGAGTCTCCCTGGTAACAGTTCACAGAGTGAGAGCTGAGGAGAGCTCAGGGGGAGAGGAGGCTGAGCAGCTGCCCAAGTGTGAGCCCTCCCCGACCCAGGGCCCCTCCTCCCTGGGGGGGGTCTACTGCTGTTTCTTGGGGCCACCATGGCGTCACTGCCTTTCAAAGAACTCTGCCCCAGAAAGGAAGGGCTCCTCTGATGGTGGTTTGTACAGCCTGGCCATGTTAGAAATTGACATTTCTTTTTAATGATTCCATTTCTTTTCACATTTTTTTTATTGAGGTAGAATTGATTTGTGACATTATTTAAGTTTCAGGTGTACAATATAGTGATTCACGATTTTTAAAGCTACCCTCCATTTATAGTTATTATAAATTATGGGCTATATTCCCTGTGTTGTACAATATATTGTTGTTGTTTAATCACTAATTCATGTCCGACCCTTTGCGACCCATGGACTGTCGGCCAGGCTCATCTGTCCATGGGGTTTTTCAGGCAAGAATACTGGAGTGAGTTGCCATTTCCTTCTCCAGGGGATCTTCCTGACCCAGAGATCGAACCCAGGTCTCTAGCATTGGCGGCAGATTCTTTATAGCATTTTGTACTCTTCATACCCTACCTCTACCTTGCCCCTCCCTCTCCCCTTGAACTTGACTTTCTTGAGGGCACCAACGGGGAGCCTCCCTCGCCCAGGCTCTCCCTCCAGCCCGAGCGCCCGCAGCCGTTATGCTTCCTACAGATCAGCTTGGCCTCTCCGTGCCTTCTCCCCACTTCGCTCCCACTGCAGTGATTCTATGGCTTTTCCTCATTCTTGTAATTCTTTGCATCACCTAAGCTGGTCAAAGACTTTCTCTGAAGACTGGGCAGCCTCTCTCCCAGCTCCTGGGAGTTGCAGGTCTCTGTGAGAGTGCCTTCTAGCCTTTCATCTCCTCCTACTGAGGATTATGTACCATGAACACATTTAGGTCAAGGACTGTGTCATACTCATCTATGAGTCTCCAAAGTCCAATGTCCAAAGCAGGACCAACAGGAGCTGGTGGCAAGGAGGATGTGAAGAAGGGGGCAATCAGATGCTGGCCAAGGAGACCCCTGGGACTGGGCTTCCCGTCCCAGGAACTCCCCTCTCTCTGGGCCAGGCTGGGACCCTGGTGACTGAGGTAATGTGTTTCCTCCACCTCAAGGCTCCACCTTCTGTGCTAAAGGAAGCACTTCCTCTCTCCGAGCCCACAAGGTGCAAGAGCTTCCCAGAGCACCCCACCACCCAGAAATGCAACCCAGGACCTGGATGGCTTTGCAACATGAGGTCTGAGAAATTCCATAACTGTCCTTCCGTCCTCTTACTCTTTGGTGATCTATGCCCATCCCTGATGGGACCTCCTGCCAGGGTGACCAGTGGTACGCTTGGTGCGTCCACTCCATGCCTTATGTGGCGCCTGTTCTCCAGCCTTGGCCTCTTCTGATGCCCACGAAGTTGCCTTTGTTCCCTGGCACCACCTCTCTGGCATCTCCTCCTATGAGTCTGGGGGCTCCATCCCAAGCTCCTTGCCATCTGCTTCCTCACCCCACTTCTCACCCTCCACGCTCTCTCTGGCTGTGGGTTTCATCTACTCCCTGCCTGCAGGATCATGTACACACTGCTGGTTCCCCCGACTCCAGGAGTTTCAGGAGTTTCAGGCCTGTGTGTCCCAATGCCTCCTGGACATTCCATCCAGGTGCCCCCAGCTCCCCAGAGGTGGCCTCCCTCACTCTTCACAGTGGATCCTCCTCACACATTCTGTCTCCGAATTCACCAAAGCCAGAAACCTGGGAGTCATCGTGGCCTTCTCATCCCCCTCTAGCTGCTGTATCTTACTG
The DNA here is from genome assembly GCA_006410635.1 of Cephalophus harveyi. Classification (NCBI taxonomy): domain Eukaryota; kingdom Metazoa; phylum Chordata; class Mammalia; order Artiodactyla; family Bovidae; genus Cephalophus; species Cephalophus harveyi. The sequence continues at coordinate 460,490 of SJYT01068310.1, read as the reverse complement.
GTTGGGAATGTATATCACTGCCCAAGTTCCCTCCAACTTCCCCCACCTCTTCATCCCTGCAGGCTGGACATTATTACGGTTCTGAAATTTGAATTATGTGTGACAGTGCTGGGTCTTCAGTGCTGCCTGCAGGCTTTCTCTAGTTGCGGAGACTAGAGGCTACTCTCGGGTAGTGGTGCGTGGGGCTTCTCTTGCTGAAGCACAAACTCCAGGGCATTCAGGCTTCAGTAGTTGCAGCTCCCTGACTCTAGAGCAGGGGCCCTGTAGTTGTGGCACACTTGCTTAGTTGTCCCCGTAGCATGTGGAATCTTCCCAGACCAGGGATTGAACCTGTGCCCCCTGCATTGGCGGGCAGATTCTTAACCACTGGACCATCAGGGAAGTCCCCAGTCTGGTCTTAACTCAGATTTCCCTCCTGTCTGGCCTGAGTTATTTCAACAGCTGCCTAACTGGTCTTCCTCCATCTCAGCTCTGCAGTTTATCATCCACACTGGCTCCAGGGAAGCCTTCCCTAAATATATCTGACTCGCAGCCTTCCAATCCTTCTGGCTCTCAGGACACCGAGCCCAGATCACTTCCATTCAAGCCAGGCTCCATGCAGCCCAAGTCAGGCCTCATTCCCCTCCTCGCCTAACTCCAGTTCATGTTGCAGGTCAGTCCCCAATCGCGTCCACAGCTTCTCTGCTTGACCAACTCCTATTTCCGCTGACTCTATGTACCACCTGAGGAAAGGTGCTACAAGGGTGAGAAACGTCTCCTCTTCTCCTGTGCAGCCACACCTTTCCATCCCTACCCCAGCCCCGCTGGGCCCTGCGGCATCCCATATGGGGCAAATTCTGCCCCTCATTCCCCTCAGACCGCAGTGGCAGTCTTCCAGGGAAGGTTGGAAGGCATGGGCCTGGCTAGAGGGGATAGGGGGCTCCTCGCCAGCTGTCTTGGGCCGGACGCATGGCCCTCTGCAGGCATCTTCTCCCATATGTGAGCCCTGTTTTCCAACTCTCCTCCCCACCCAGTGACTCTGGCTGCACCTGTTACTTCTTCTCGTCCCTCTGTCACCATGTGAACAAAAGATGCAGACATTTATTTCACAACAAAAAGGAAAATTATGAAGCCCTTGCCCTGTCTTTCTCAACCCCAAAGGAACTACTTAAACCCTTTTCATTGTTTCCTTTAAATGTCTCTGTATTTCTAAATAAAAAGCTTATATTTCTATTTTTGATGGACCTAGAGATTATTATACTAACTGAAGGAAGTCAGAGAAAGACAAATATCATATGATATCACTTATATGTGGAATCTAAAAAAGTGATACAAACGAACTTATTTGTAAAACAAAAACAGACCCCAGACTTAGAAAACGAAGTTATGGTTACCAAAGGGAAAGGCAGAGGGGAGGGATAAATCAGGAGGTTTCGATCAACATACTACTACATGTAAAATAGATAGTCAGCTACGACTTCAGTTCAGGCAGTCGCTCAGTTGTGTCCGACTCTTTGCGACCCTATGAACCACAGCACGCCAGGCCTCCCTGTCCATCACCAACTCCTGGAGTCCACCCAAACCCATGTCCAGCTAGTCAGTGATGCCATCCAACCGTCTCATCCTCTATTATCCCCTTCTCCTCCTGCCCCCAATCTTTCCCAGCATCAGGGTCTTTTCAAATGAGTCAGCTCTTCGCATGAGGTGGCAAAGTATTGGAGTTTCAGCTTCCAACATCAGTCCTTCCAAAGAATACCCAGGACTGATCTCCTTTAGGATGGACTGGTTGGATCTCCTTGTAGCCCAAGGGACTCTCAAGAGTCTTCTCCAACACCACAGTTCAAAAGCATTAACTCTTCAGCACTCAGGTTTCTTTATAGTCCAACTCTCACATCCATACATTATCACTGGAAAAACCATAGCCTTGACTAGACAGATCTTTGTTGACAAAGTAATGTCTCTGCTTTTTAATATGTCTCTGCTGTCTAGGTTGGTCATAACTTTCCTTCCAAGAAGTAAGCAACTTTCAGTGTATTAAAACTGCTTTTAAGTTTGGAAGCTTTTGGGACCTTCTCTTTGTCGCTGGTCTTCTGAGGTTATATGATGATGTTTGTGGTAAGGATTATTTCTTGTTCACTTTACTAGTTCCACATAAACCAACTCAATCTGAAGACTCACGATCTTTGGTTTGTGGAAACTTTCTTTAACTATTTCTTTGATAATTTTTTCTGCTCTCTCTCTCTTTAATTCCTCTGTGTCAAATGTTAGATCTCCTGGATTGTTTTTCTAAGTCTGTTTTTCCCTCTCATATGTTCCATCTCCAGTTCTTCCTATTATACCCTAGAGATATTTCTGTGACTTACTTTCCAAAACTGCTACTGAAACCCTTATCTTGGCTGCCTTTGGTTAAAGTTCAAGTTTTCTCTCTCGTGCTCTGATGGTTCAGTAGTCACAGCTTCCTATTCTGGTTTTATGGATTGTATCTGTCAGCTTTTGCTGTGAAACAGCCACAGAAATCGCTGCGGCACACAACAACAAGCTATGTATTTATTTGACTGCGGGCTTCCCCGGTGGCTCAGACGGTAAAGCGTCTGCCTGCAATGCGGGAGATACGGGTTTGATTCCTGGGTTGGGAAGATCCCCTGGAGAAGGAAATGGCAATCCACTCCAGCACTCTTGCCTGGAAAATCCCTTGGATGGAGGAGCCTGATAGGCTACAGCCCATGGGGTCGCAAAGAGTCGGACACGACTGAGCGACTTCACTTTCACTTTCACTTTATTTGACTGCTTCCAGTCTTACTCGCGGTTACATGGGATCTTCACTGTAGCATATGGGATTTAGTTTCCTGACCAGGGATTGAACCCTGGTCCCCTGCTTTGAAAACGTGGAGAATTAGCCACTCGACCATTGGTGAAGGTCAGCAATTTATTTTGCTCTTGCCCTGTGGCTTGACTGAAGTCATTCTGATACAATGATTCTTCTTTTTTTTTTTTTTTGACAGCACCATGCGGCTTGTGAGATCTTAGTTCTCCCATCAAAGATCAAATACAGGTCCTTGCTTGTGAAAGTGCAGAGTCCTAACCATTGGAATGCCAGGGATTCCCCAATGATTCATTCTGGAATCCAATCTAGTGGGACAATGCTCCTTTCAATTTCTTTTATCATTTTAGTTTGATGTCTCTGTTTCACGTGGGTGGCTTTCTTCAGGTGTCTGATGCTCTTTGTTCACTAGCATTTAAGACAAACACGCTGATAAGGCTGATCAGGCTCTGATCAGCTCTGCAAGGGTGGGCAATGGCATGTGGACTGACAGGTGTCTCTTTGGGTGTTGGGGCAGGGAGGCAACTATCTTGTTGGGAATACTCACAAAGATAGCATGCATAAGTCATTTTCTCTAGTAAATTTTCCAGTAACTTGCCTTGCAGCTGACCTTCTATGCTTGGAATGTAGGAGTGGGCAAGGGTGGATTGGGGGTGGTAGGATCAGGAGGATGTTCTGACCATTTGGAAAGCAAATTTCCAATTAATACCATTTTCATCCCCAGGTCTTATCCCTGTCCTCGGTCATGCTGGTGGCCTTGGTGCCCCAAGAATCTTCCCTTCATGGTCTCCAGAGAATAAACATCTTTCATGAGGCTCAAGGGTAAGCCCTTGCCTGCTGGCTTTTAACTTACCCCATCATCCCCTCCACCTGCACCCCTTAAGTCCTGGACTTTATTGAGGTTCTGGAGGTTCACTCATTTTCTTCTCACTGGAGTCCCCTTCTGTGTACTCTGGTTTCTGCTGCCTTCTAAATACCATCATTCCAAACAAATCCCTCTTCTAAAGTGTGTTGCAATCTCTCTACTCTTGATGCTCCCTTTTCTAGTCCCTTTGTCCTTGTGGGATTATACTGTTTATATTTTTTCTCTATAATGACAGCTCGTGCTCAGGAGGGAGGAGAATCCAATGTTGCTACCTTTTTTTCCTACAAAGTAATTTATTGCTTTTTGTGTGTATAAGCATCTTTTATACAGACTATGCCCAGGGGACTTCTTTCTAACAACAAGTATTCCCCTGAACTAAGAGGTCACCTGCTCCCAACTCCTCCAGGAATGAAGCATAGCATAACAGCCACTTTATTAAAATTTGCGATACATTTTTTTTCTTTCCTTTGCAGTATTCCTTTCATTTCATAGATGAGAAAACTCCAGCTTGGAGAGGGGGATGAACTGCCCCCAGTCACAGAGCTGAGCTGGGACTGGAGTTCTATTCTTCTCATTTCAGTGCCTGTGGCAACCCACTCCAGTGTTCTTACCTGGAGAATCCCAGGGATGGGGGAGCCTGGTGGGCTGTCGTCTCTGGGGTCCCACAGAATCGGACACGACTCAAGCGACTTAGCAGCTTAGCAGCAGTGGCTGGACTGGAGTTCTATTCTTCTCATTTCAGTGCCTGTGGCAACCCACTCCAGTGTTCTTACCTGGAGAATCCCAGGGATGGGGGAGCCTGGTGGGCTGTCGTCTCTGGGGTCCCACAGAATCGGACACGACTCAAGCGACTTAGCAGCTTAGCAGCAGTGGCTTCCCCATCACCCAACCTGTGATGAAGAACCAACCCTCTGATGAAGAACACAGATGCAGGGGGCATGAGTTGGCCTGGTGCTTTACCTGGCTCCCTCAGCAATGCAGGTTGCAACAGCCCACATTTTATACAAGGCAACTAAGACTCCCCAGATTGGACAAGCCAGCTTCCCTGGTGGCTCAGTGGTAAAGAATCTGGGAGACATAGGTTCGATCCCTGGGTTGGAAACATCCCCTGAGGAAGGAAATGGCAACCCACTCCAGTATCCTTGCTTGGAAAATCCCACGGACAGGGCAGCCTGGCGGGCTACAGTCCACGGGGTCACAAGAGTCAGACACAACTGAGCGCCGAAACCACTGCCACCACCAGAGTGACATACTGCACGTTCTCAAGGGGCAATGCCCCGCCCACAAAGGGCTGACCGCAACCATCTCTTGATGATTCTCCTGCAGACATTTCTAACTCTTATGAATTTAAAGATGGTTTTCCAATGGACCCAGCTTGAGCAGCCAACAAGCACCCAGCACCATGGAGTCCATGAAGCAGCAAACACATGGGAGGGGATTTTCCTCCGGGAGACTCACCTGCCCTGGCCCAAGGGGGTCCAGAGGCCTGGAGAGGCCAAGTACATGGGCCCAGGTCACAGGCTCCATCAGTCAAGGACATCTCAATTCGCAGCCTTCATTCTTAAATGAGGTGACTAAACTCTGTCTCAAAGGCCAATCCAGCTTGCAGACCTATTTGGAAGGAGGTCTCAGGTGGTGCATCAGGAGCTCGCATGCCCCCTGCTGTCTGTGTGGTGTGTGCTGGGGAAGGGGGAGGGGAGCAGTCTAGGAGCTCCCTGGCCCCAATCCTGGGTGTGTGACCTCAGGGCTGAGGGACTTGTAGGCTAAAGAAACCAGGCCAGATGGGTGTCCTCAGTGCCATGTGGTGAGGAAGGATTTCCAAACCCTGTGGCCAAACTCTGGGGAAGACAAAAATGGGTCACCCTAGTGCCATACAGTTCTCAAAATAAAAGTCTCCAGACAGTAAGGGGCTGGAGGTGTCCACAGAGTAACAGGGCTGGGGCGCTGGGGAGAGGGGAGGGAGCAGACGCCAGGGAGCGGGGAAGAGCTTTCCAGAGAAGCAGGCACAGCTGTGCCATCATCAAAATATTGACATGCTTCTTTTGTTCAGTCGCTCAGCCACGTTCGACTCCTTGCGACCCCACGGACTGCAGCACACCAGGCTTCCCTGACCTTCACTATCTTCTGCAGTTGGCTCAAGCTCATGTCCATTGAGTCATGGACATTGACTCATGTCATCCAACCATCTCATCCTCTGTCACCCCCTTCTCCTGCCCTTGACCTTTGCCAGCATCAGGGTCTTTTCCAGTGACTTAGTTCTTCGCATCAGGTGGTCAAAGTATTGGAGCTTCAGCTTCAGCATCAGTCCTTCCAGTGAATATTCAGGACTGATTTCCTTTAGGATGGACTGGTTGGATCTCCTTGCTGTCTAAGAGACTCTCAAGAGTCTTCTCCAACACCGCAGTTCAAAAGCGTCAATTCTTTGGGACTTCTATCCCAGTTTGGTGCCTGTGTACTACCACCCCACCCCCAACTCTCCCCATGGACCTCCAGAGCCTCTTCATAATCCAGCGACTAAAGGGTTAATGCCTGGTACATCAGACAGCCTCCAGGACACTGCTGTGGACCAGACAGTTGTGGTGACAGATCTTGAGTGTGACTCCCCCAAAATAATGACACTAAATGACATGAATGTCACACTGGCTTAGAGCATTCGCTCTGTGTTAGCCCATGGGCGCCTCTGTAGACTGAGAGCCTCTGCTGTGCACCAGGCCCTGCACTGGGCCCTGGGGGGTCAGGCAGGACGCAGGAGCAGCTCAAAGGCAGGTGAGGCTCAGAGACCTGGGAGCTGGGTCATTTGGCTGAAAATGGAACCAGAGGGCAGAGAGAGGAGAGGCGAGATGGAGAGGTCAGCAGGGGACAGACCAAGGAGGGCTTTAAAAGTCAAATGAAGGAAACTGAACTGTATCTGGAAGCCCAGGAACAGCTGGGGAAGGATCTGGGCAGGGGTGGGACTGAATGGGATTTACGTTTTACCTCAGCATCTAGAAAGACAAGGGGAAGATGGGTGGGAACAGGACAAGACAAAAGCTCGAAGATCAGGTAGGAGGCTGACTGTGCATCCAAGGGAGGGTCTGAAGAGAGGGACAGATAGAAGGCAGAATCACAAAATCCCTGGCTGACTCCATATATAGCCACACTGTACACAGCAAGATTAAATACCACCCCATTTGAAGTGGGAAAATTGAGGCTGCAGAACAGTAAAAAACAGTCTATCTACATCAAGGGCTTGCTCTGTGTTCAACACTGCTCCAGGGGCTCTATGTGTAAAGTACCCAATAAGATACGTATTCCAATGTTCCCATTTTACAGATGAGGAAACTGATGCAAAGAGTGGGTAACTGATTCAAGGTCATACTGCGAAGAGGCAGTATGAACTCCAGCAGCATGAGAAGGGGAGAAAACTCAGAAAGAGACTCATGCTGGCTTTGAAGAAATATAGACTCATTCTTCGTGTCTTTAAAAGAAAATTCTAGGTGTAGGGTTAGAAGGAAATGCCAGGTCAATATAAAGAATTTTCTATCAATGGCAGTATGCTAGTGAGGTGGGGCCCCTGTAGTGTGACATCCTTAGAAGGGGTTATGGAACCAGATGGATTGGGTTCAAATCCTAGCATGCTACCTTTCAGCTGAGTGACTTTAGAAAGTTAAGTAACCTCATTGTGACTCAGTTTTGTTATCTATAGAATGGGGCTAAGAATACATGAATTAACTCACCATTATCAGCAGCCCCATCACCTGGAACTGTCCTCTCTAAAACCAAGTTCCTTTTTCAAGTTCATGATTACTCTTTCTCTCCAAACCCTTTCTTATTCTCTCCGACCTCAATCTTATGCTAACTGAAAACTAATCAATCAGAGTTAGATAATTCAAACTGCTGTTGAATTATGAAGATGGTCAATGACTAAAATTGCTGTTGTTGATGAAGTTGTCTTTGAGGTATAAAATTGTTGTTTGTTGGTTTCATTATTAACATACAAACTCAGGTTGTTTGTCCAGGCAAGATGGGGTAACAGGTCCCCAAGCCATGGACAACCTGGCCAGAGAATCATAACCTGAAGACACCTTGACGCCCAAAACTAAGATTAAGAAATGTCACAAGAAGATGATTCATCCCAGTTTCTTTGTTCTTCTCCTTTAAAAACACCCCAACTTTGGGGAAGGAGGTGGGAGGGGGGTTCAGGATTGGGAACATGTGTACACCCGTGGCAGATTCATGTTGATGTATAGCAAAACCAATACAATATTGTAAAGTAAAAAAAAAAATAAAATAAAAAAACACCCCAACTCATAAACCAAGGTGGAGTGGATCTGAGGTTTGTCTCCTACTCCCTTGCTTGGAGGCCTGAAATAAACCCTTCCTTTGCTGCAAACATCCACTGACAGTGTTTGGTTTTCTGCACCTTGAACACAAGAGCCCTTGCTTGGGATCAACACCATAGGGCGGGGGATGACAAATGGCGCTGGGCCCAAGGAAGTAGGCCAAGGGCTAGTTAGTGAGGGACCAAATAAAGCAAACTTTCTCTGGATTCTCTTGAGTGACAGGCTGCAGTGTTTGTTGTATGTAAGTGGCTTAGCTGTGTCAACTTTTTGCAACCCCATGGACTATAGCCTGCCAGGTACCTCTGTCCATGGAATTTTCCAGGCAAGAGTACTGGAGTGGGCTCTATTTCCTTTTCCAGGGAATCTTCCCTGACCCAGGGATCAAATCCATATCTCCTGCATTGCAGGCAGAATTCTTTACCCTCTGAGATACCAGGGTAGTTAGTGAGGGACCCAAGAAAAGCAAGCTTTCTGTGGATTCTCTTGAGTGACAGGCTGCAAGCAGGTTTCAAACACCAGGTGATGAGCTCAGCAAGACGTGCCTAAATTCATGTCCTCTTCGTGTTTACTTCTCAGCTGCCCTCCCTTGGGTTTCCTGAGGTCTTTTGACAGTTTCAAACTGATTCTGCTTGAATTCAAGGATAAATGTAGAAAGGAGTTTGTGGGCCTGGTTGGGTTGGAACATTCAAAGGATCATAGCACCTGCTTCCCAGCCCCTGAGGACGCAGTGAAGGCGATGACAGATCCAGCCCCCGGGGAAGGCGCTGTTCATTGCCATGAGGAAACTGGACTTCCCGGGCTCCACCGTCATCTCCTTGAGTTTACACCTTTCCTGTCAGGGTTGTAAAGGTAGAAATCCAAAACCAGGAGGAAGGAGATAGCTCAGTAAGTCATATGAGAAGAATGTGTCTCATTTCTTCATGGTCAAGAGTTACTTCTGATGCAAAATGGACAAAAATGCAAAAAGACAACCTGATCCTCCTCCTCTTCCTTCTTCTTTTTTCCCCCAAGACTGGGGTCTAAAAAATAGTTACTTCCCCAAATCAAATCTACCTTGTACATTACAGGGTCTTCCTTAGTGGTCCAGTGGTAAAGAATCTGCCTGCCAATGCGAAGAATGCAGGTTCAATCCTTGGTCAGGGAACTAAGATCCCACATGTCATGGGGCAACTAAGCCTGCACCTCACAACCAAAGAAGCCTGCACACCACAAGAAAGAGCCTGCACCACCAAAAGAAAAAAAAAGTGTATACCTTTGACTGGAGCCCTCAACCAGGGTCCAGCCAAGATTGAGAAAGCACACAAGTTATTTTAACAGAGAGAATTTACTAAAGGGAATTGTTTTGACAGGTCTGAGAATGTAGCAATTCAGATGAGGGACCCTGGAGAGCTGAGATTTGGACTGCTGAGGAGGGGATAATACCCAGCTGGCTCTGGAATCTGAAGGAATGCAGTAAGGCTGGTTTGGGAGCTGGGAAAAACTGGAGATGGTAACAAGTGCTGCCATGAAGATGAAGGGCCATTGCTGGGGTGCAGACATGAGGCTGGGTGATGCTCAGGGGACAGGCAAGGAGGAGGGGAAACCCAAGGCCCTCCTTCCCCCACAGCCTGAGGCCTCCCTCTGCAGCCACTAGAGGCAGCGCCCTTCAAGAGCCAGCTGGCAGCACAGCAATGGGTTTGCAAAATCTCAGCTCCAGTACCACAGAGGCGGGATGTAGAGAAGTGTGGGTCTGGGGCTGAGTTGATAGCTTAATAATCAGACTAACTTCACCCCTGGGGACTTGCAAAGAAATGGACCACAGGTTTTAGAGCAACTCCCAAAGCACCATTTAGAAGGATTAAAAACTCTCTTAGAAATAAATTCTGATTTATCATACATTTACTGATCACCTACTATGTGCCAAGCATAGTGTTGGGTGCTATGGGGAGGCTTGGAACCAAAAACATCCTCAGGGTTGAATGTTCAAATGCTGGCTCTTCTGGGAGCTTCTGGGTGACTTCAGATTGGTCACAACATTGACCTTTATTTCCTTGATCATCCAAGGCAGATGAGGTGGTCACCTACCTCATCTACAACATGTAGACTTCATGGCATACTTAGAAGAATTGCATTAGCTAAGACAGGAGCCCCCAAACCCCGGACCATGGGCTGGTACCAGTTTGCACAGTAGGAGGTGAGCAGCAGGGGACGAGTGAAATCTCATTGTATTTACAGGTGCTCCCCATCAATCGCATTACCACCTGAGCTCTGCCTTCTATCAGATCAGCAGTTCTCATAAGAATGAGAACCCTATTGTGAAACTTTGCATGCAAGGGATCTAGGTTGCATGCTCCTTTTGAGAATCATACTGAAACCATCCCCTCCCCATCCCCTGCCAACCCTCCATTCATGCAAAAGTCATCTTCCATAAAACTGGTCTCTGGTGCCAAAAAGGCTGGGGATTGCTGAGCTGAGGCATGTAAAGTGCCCACATTCAGGAGCCTCCAACTGGCCTTCTTTTTTTCTCCTGCTCCATTTTACCCACCTCATCTTGGTCCCTCCTCCTCTTTTACCATCATCATCATTATCATCATCAGTCATCATCAGTGTTAAATGCTGGCATGAATTATTTTATTTACTCCTCACAACCATCCCAAGAGTACCTATAATTATCTATATTTTATGGACAAAGAGCTCAAGTCCCCAAGAAGTAAAAATCACTTGCCTAAAATCACAATACAAAATAAGGATTATTCTTCCCCTTTAACAAAACCAGTGAGGTTCAAAAAAAAAAAGAAAGAAAGAAAGAAACAACTTACCCAGAATCATCCTATAGCTTAACAAATGGCAACGTCATTCAGATGCAATTTTCAGACTGCATGTCTGGAGTCCACCTTGCTGAAAACCAGTTGCAGGTTTCTCTATTTCATCTTATATTACACATAATAGGGAAGTCAGAAAACAAAAATGGGTCCATCACCCTGGGATTCAGGTTATACCCAATGATTATTTTAAAATAAAAATGATGTACATGGTAAAAACAAAAACAAACATCCATAGTTTATTTCATTATTAACCCATAGGTATCTCCCATAGGTATGACTAACCCAGAGGTATGGCTAACCCATAGGTATCTTCCATTAATGAAAATCTAAATTGCTTATAGTTTATTTTTGCCAAAAACCTTCAGAAACAAACATTTTGTTAAGAGAACCATCGTAAGTATCCATAGGGTAGTTACCTAATGGTGGAATTTCTGGGTCAAAGGGCTTGTGCATTTCTAATTTGGATAGAAATCACCAAATTTCTCTCCCACAGGGAAAATTTACATTTCCTTTCCTAGCTGCCATCTTGCTATTGCTGGATAGGATCATACTTTAAAATTCTTGCCAATCCAATAGAAAGAAAAAAGCATTTCATTTTGATTTGTGTTTTCTTGATGGCTGATAAGTCTGAGCAGATTTTTATACATTTATTATCCATCTGTACTTCTTTCTTTTTTATCCTTCTGTTTAAGTCCGGGACCCTTTTCCCTATCGAATTGTTCATCCTTTTCTCATGGGTTATGAACTCTGTAAATCCGCATCCATCAGCCCCTGTTTTACCATGAGTGTTGTAAATATTTTTTGTCCATCTTGTTGCTTGCTTTTGCCTTTGTGGTGGCTTTTTTTTTTTTTTTTTTGCATCCTCCTCCCATTTGTCCATCCATTTATTTATGTTTCTGGGCCGCCTGGTGGCTTTAGAGCTCTCTGTCTCCTTGTCAGCAGGTTGTTCTGGGTTGCTCAGTGACTGGGTGACTGCCCTCAGCATCCCCACTCAGAAACGTTGCCCCCTCAAAAGATCCGGCACACATGGCCCCTTGGCCTGCTCTGCCCTGGAAGGCCTCCTGCCCCCACTTTCACGGCCAACTTTGAGATGCGTCAGCTTTGCTTCTGCCCTGACATCCAGCAACTTTTAAGGAGCTATGCATCTTATACGTCCCTTAATCCTCCAACTAAATTTACCAGCTCTTGCTTGCAGCCAAGGCATCAGCTAAATTAAACTTCGGAGTGGTGAACACACTGTATCAGATGCACCCCAGTGAGGAGTGGTGAGAGGAGTCACTCCCTGTCTGTCCTGAGGGCTGGGGGTCAAAGCCCTGCCTTTCCCTCCCGGCATCTCCCTCCACTCAGAAACACCATTGTCTCGCAGCCAGGACACCAAGTATACTGAGTTACCTCCTCTTGTTCAAGGATCCATCCATCCATTCAGTAACTATTTATTCAGCGGTTTGTTTTGCTAGGCACCGGTTCTGGGGGTGGAGAAAACGCTGAGGTTTTCTTTCCAGTGGGGGAGACAAATGATGGAGATATGAATAGGCAATTCCTGGGCAAGCAGGGGAAGGGCCTTAAAGAAACAACAACAAAAAAGTGAGGAGAGAGAGAAGCAGAGGGGAGGACTAGATGCCTCCCTAGATGTGGCGGCCGGGGATGGCTTCTCCCATGAGGCAACAGTTGTGTAGAGACCCTGATGAAGCTCTAGAGAGTGCTATGGAAGTAGACTATCTGGGGAAGAAGATTCCAGATTGAGGGAGGAGCTGGAGGCCTGGCAGTAAGAACACCCATGGCACCACTAACTAGGACCAGCAGGGTTGCTAAGGTTCCTGGAGCACACAGTCAAGGAGGAAGGGCAAGGTGGGAGGTGAGGTCAGAGGCAGGGCAGGCGGAGAACCAGAGCTTCTAGGTCCTGGGTCCTGGGAAGGAGTTGGGATTTCTTTCCACGTGTGATAGTGGTCATGGGAGGGTTGAGAATTGGGAATAAAAGTATCTAATTTCCATTCTCACTGGGTTTGGTTTACATTTCCCCCCTATGGCAGCCTACATGTTGGAAAGGCCAGACATGGATTCCCATGAAGGGAAGCCTGCCTGATAGCTATGCTGCTGCTAAGTCGCTTCAGTCGTGTCCAACTCTGTGCGACCCCATAGACGGCAGCCCACCAGGCTCCCCCATCCCTGGAATTCTCCAGGCAAGAACACTGGAGTGGGTTGCCATTGCCTTCTCCAATGCATGAAAGTGAAAAGTGAAAGTGAAGCCGCTCAGTCGTGTCTAACTCTTAGCAACCCCATGGACTGCAGGCTACCAGCTCCTCCGTCCATGGGATTATTCCAGGCAGAGTCCTGGAGTGGGGTGCCATTAGGTGAGCTCCAATGGCAGTGTTTCCGATACCATCACCACTTCTGTGCCATCTTGGGGGTGTGCATGAGGCCCTTACTGCTCTGGGCAGTGACACAGGCAGTGAGGTCCTCCTGGCCAAAGAAGCATCCATCTTCCCTGGAGGGAGGAGGCCCCTCCATCACTGGAGACTCAGGCCTAGCAAGGTTTGCGTGTGGGCCCAGCTGTGATCTTGCATCCCAGTGCCAGGCACCAGCTGCTCCATCTGGCCTCTGAGGATGGGGCTGGAGTGAAAGGGGGTGACGGTCCTGTGCAGACACCACAGATTGCGTCAGTCCTCGGTGTTGAAGTCTCCAGAGTTGAATTGGCCAGTGCACTCAGAGCTGAGTCAAATGTGCGCCCTGTGCCAGCTTGTTAAGCTCACAGGAGGAGCGATTATAAAGTACCATAGCACACCTGGTGGACAGCAAGGCTTTCCTGGCTTCTTCTCTAATCTTGGCAAATACCTCCCGGGGGTGCCTGAGACAGCAATGTCAGGACCAGCCCAGGAGGAGCCCAACCACACACACACACAGAGTCAGCTCTGTCCCCTAATCAACTGAAAAATTAGTTTTTTTAATGTGGGCCATTTTGAAAGTCTTTATTGAATTTGCTACAGTATTGCTTCTGGGATTCTTTTTTCTGTTTTGGTTTTTTTGACCTTGAGGCATGTGAGGTCTTAATTCCCCAACCAGGGATCAAACCCATACCTCCTACATTAGAAGGCAAAGTTTAAACCACTGACAGCCAGGGAAGTCCTTTGTCAATTCCGTTTTTGCAGAAAGAAGGCCCCCAGGCCCAAGAATCACCCCCATGACTCCACTGTTAAGCCCAAATTCCACAGTTAAATTCTACTTAGACCACAAAGCTCTGCGTACGTGTAACTATGGATGAGCCTCACTGAATTTGAACATGCAGAGCAGTGTATGTCACACAAAATGCCTCTTGGTTGTTCAGCATTTCAATAAATTGGAAATAGAAATTTTATGCCAATCAAAGAAAAGATTGTTGTTGGAGGATAACTCATGAAAGCTTAACGTGTTGAGGCCTACTATTGGAGCATCCGCAAATGTCATGTGTGCCAATGCGGCTGAAAATAAACACAACCAGGGCTTCTTTTTAAACATATTCTCTAATCTTCTTGCATAAATTTTCCTCCAGACCAAAATTAGCTTTGCAAAGAGAAAAGAGTATCCCTCTCTCCGCCGTTTCCACTGCAAGTTAATTCTTGAGTTCCTGGGATGACAGCAAATGCAGAGAAAAGCTCTTAGGAGCTGAAATGATGGCTCAGCATTGTCGGGTCCTTTTGAATGCAATCAAAGGAAGAAGCTGGAAGTTAAAACATCCTTTGACAGAGGAGCCCATCATGTCAGGGGGATATGCAGCAAGTCTGAGCAGATTAATTTCCTCCTGGCATAAAATATTCCTTCTGATCATAAAGAAACTTGTTCAGAAGTAACTCTGGCAAGCTACAGAACTGTTACAGGAGAGGTACTGGCTGACAAACCACAACTTTGATGGTGACAAAAAAGAAAAAGTGAGCACCCCCGGATTCAACTTTGTCCTTTCCTGTCATCCTTCAAACGTGAGATCTTCAACCCCTCCCCTCCCCTCCACTAGAGACCATTAAGTCTCTCATACCCTAGTGTGACTTAGACTTGCCTCTGACCAAGAAGGGCAGACAGCCAGATAAAATCCTAGGGAGGAAAGAGGGCAAAATGGTTAAGATGAAGGCATAGGATCAAGAATTCAGACTGACTTCTTGGCACTTCTCTGAATGTTCACCATCTTTTGAATCAGAAAGCAGGAGTTCCCAAAGTATCACATGGGATAGAAATCATATAAGACACTCCAGTGTAAAAGGTTCCAGGGTATTTAGAAAAACAGCATAACAGCATATGGGGGACCTCTTTTTACCCCTTTGGAGAGAAGACTGCAATTAAAGAATCTTATTTACGTGTTGCTTTTTCCACTGTGCATTTCTCAAGTTTATTTGGCCATTGAATGCTCTATTTGTCAAACATCTGAAACAGTATGCTGAAATTGAAGCATTGTCATCTGATTTTTAGCTCAGGGACCAACACAAGAGCTGCCAACTGTTCCCACATACCAAAGAGAGATTCTAGATTGGAAATTTTCTCTTAAACAGCCAGATACTAAATACTTTAGGCTTTGTGGGCCATAACTTAAGAGCCATTAAACAAACTATAACTCAGTAAAACTGGAGAGGAGAGGTGGTTGGCTGGATTTGGACTATGGTTTGCCAAGCCCTTTACTAGATCCCTTATGCTGGTCTTGCAAAAATGATTAAGTAAAAAAAAAAAAACCAGTTGTGTTACCCTTGGCCTCTCATCCACTGGGAGCTACAAGAGGGTTAAAGTTGGAGAGGCAGAGAAGCTGAAGGTTGAAAACTTTTCTTTAATGGAATGTGTCGGAGAATGTACCCCAACCTTGAGGGGTAATTATTGGGGGTATGCTTCAATTACCTATTACTGTGGGGAAAAAAATCTCAAAACTTAATCTTCAATGACACACTATTTCTAATGATTCTTTGGGTTGGGTGGCTTCTTGCTCCACGTGGTGTCATTTGAGGATTAGTTACATGGCTACACTCAGCTGGGATTTAGGTGTAACCGGGAAATCAAGGCAGCTGCACCCACAAGTCTGGCACAACAGGTGGGGTGAACTGGAGGGACTAGAGACTGGCTGGGACCCTGTCTCTCTGTGAAGGCGCTCATTATTCAATGGTTTAGCTCAAGCTCTGCTAGAGGACGGTTGGATCCTAAGAAAACAAAGGTGGATACTACAGGGCATCTTGAAGTCTAGGCTCAGAAACTCACAGAGGGTAATTTCTACCCATGCTGTTGGTCAAAGCAAGTCCGAAGGACATCCCAGAGTCAAGAGGTTGGAGAAATAAATTCTGCATTTTAATGGGAGGAGTGGCATGCCCATGCATGCCCACACAGTGTGAGATAACTGTAATAGATGCTTCCGTTAAAAAACAAGAAGAGAGAAAACAGAAGGTACATAGGCATCAATAGGCCATAGAAATATGATATCCAGCAAGGCACATGTTGTCAGTGGGTTCAACATTTGTGTAGGTTCAAATCTCACTTCTGGTAACAACTCCTGTATCAGTTTTCTATTACGGAGTTATGTTAAGCCCAACATTTAGTGTCTTAAAATAATGACTATTTGTTGGCTCATGATTCTACAACTAGGCAAAGCTTGGTGGGAACGGCCCACCTCTGCTCCATGGGGTGTTGGCTAAGTTTCTTCAACAAGTTAGAGGATCCAAAATGGCTTTTCTATCACCCCCTGGCACCACTGGGAATTAGTGGAATGGCTGGGCTCTCTCTTACCCTTTGTTGTTATTTATCCTCCAGGACTTATCTCTCTGGCAGAGTGATCAGATGTCTTTATGTGGTAGCTGGCTTTCTGCTGCATTGTATCAGTCAAAGCAAGTCACAGAGAAGCCCAAACTCAAAGAGGATGATAGACCCTGTGCTTTTTGATGAGAGAAGATACAAAGAACTCACAACTATCATTAATTCACTCAAGTCTGCCCTCTGGTCACAGATACCAAGCATATAAGACACATTTCACTGTCCCAAGATCCCCAAAGTCTCTTCTCAGTTTGACAGTAAAATTAAGGTCCAGGATCTCATCATTTCCATCATCCAGGCACAAATAAGACTCCTCAGATGCAGCTCCTCAAGTTCAGTTTCCTCTTGATTCAGAGATTCGTGAACCAAAAGACAAGTTTTCTGCCCCTATGTACCCAGCATACAATGGTGAGGCCTTTACAAAAAGAGGAGGAAAGGGGAGCACATAGCAGTCACTGGTCCATAGAAAATCTGGAAATCCAGCTGAGTACATGTTACCATTGTCCCCTACTCTAGGGGAGGAAAAGCTGCTTCGCTAGGAAGTAATTCCTTAATCCACTATTCTTGGCTCTTGGCTCCACCTTCTGAGTCATCTTTTCCATAAGAAATGGCCTCTCTTCTGCAGCAGAACAGCTTTCTCAACTTGCTTCCTGACTGTAGAAAGTTGGGATCTCAAAGACTTCTTTTCAATTTGAATTGTCTCTCTTTGAGTCTAGCCTAATGATCCTATCACCAATCACTTTCCTTAAAAATTTTATAAGTTTCCCATGAATCTTATCGGGCTTCCCTCATAGGTCAGCTGGTAAAGAGTCTGCCTGCAATGCGGGAGACCTGGGTTCAATCCCTGGGTTGGGAAGATCCCCTGGAGAAGGGAAAGGCTACACACTCCTTTATTCTGGCCTGGAGAATTCCATGGACTGTATAGTCCATGGGGTCGCAAAGAGTCGGACACTACTGAGCGACTTTCACTTTCACATGAATCTTATTGGTGTTTATTCTGTGTCCCAAAAGATCCACACATAATTCTATCCAAGATAGGTTTCTTTCTTCTTTGAGTATGGCAGGCTGTGTGGGAACACGCCCTTAAGATTTTTGAAATCTTTG